>MJUU01047693.1:1094-15179 GCA_002080025.1 Modiolus philippinarum | reverse complement strand
CATTGTCCGATTTCAACGAAAATTGATTTCTAGGCAGATTTTGACACTACAAACAAGATAGAATCATCGACTTTGACGTCTGGGCGACATCAGCTATTGCTTGCAATTGCAAATCTAGTATTGTTATTGCTTTTCTCTTTTATTTTCTGACACTGACTTTTGTCCGGCTATTTTCTCAAAGAAGCCTAGACAGAATTCATAGATACTTGGCACAAAGTTGAACCACCATGAGAAGATGTGCATGCACTAACAAAAATTTTCAAAATGGCTGCCATTTTCAAGATGGCCGCCATTTAACGTTAAAATATTGAAGATTCAATATATCAAGAACTGCTCGGCAGAATTTGATCATATTTTACATAAATGTTTAATAAGATGAGAGGAGGGAATTCGTGTGAAAAAAATTTGCAAAATGTCTGCCATATTCAAGATGGCCGCCAACATGCGTCAAAATTTCAGCATTGTCCGATTTCAACGAAAATTGATTTCTAGGCAGATTTTGACACTACAAACAAGATAGAATCATCGACTTTGACGTCTGGGCGACATCAGCTATTGCTTGCAATTGCAAATCTAGTATTGTTATTGCTTTTCTCTTTTATTTTCTGACACTGACTTTTGTCCGGCTATTTTCTCAAAGAAGCCTAGACAGAATTCATAGATACTTGGCACAAAGTTGAACCACCATGAGAAGATGTGCATGCACTAACAAAAATTTTCAAAATGGCTGCCATTATCAAGATGGCCGCAATTTTACGTTAAAATATTGAAGATTCAATATATCAAGAACTGCTCGGCAGAATTTGATCATATTTTATATAAATGTTTAATAAAATTAAGAGGAGGGAATTCGTGTGAAAAAAATTTGCAAAATGTCTGCCATATTCAAGATGGCCGCCAACATGCGTCAAAATTTCAGCATTGTCCGATTTCAACGAAAATTGATTTCTAGGCAGATTTTGATACTACAAACAAGATGGAAACATCGACTTGGACGTCTGTGGCGACATCAGCTATTGCTTGCAATTGCAAATCTAGAATTGTTATTGCTTTTCTCTTTTATTTTCTTCCAATGATTTTTGTCCGGCTATTTTCTCAAAGACGCCTGGACAGAATTCATTCATACTTGGAACAAAGTTGAACCACCATTAGAAGATGTGCATACACTAACAAAAATTTTCAAAATGGCTGCCATTTTCAAGATGGCCGCCATTTTACGTTAAAATATTGAAGATTCAATATATCAAGAACTGCTCGGCAGAATTTGATCATATTTTACATAAATGTTTAATAAGATGAGATTAGGGAATTCGTGTGAAAAAATTTTGCAAAATATCTGCCATATTCAAGATGACCGCCAACATGCGTCAAAATTTCAGCATTGTCCGATTTCAACGAAAATTGATTTCTAGGCAGATTTTGACACTACAAACAAGATAGAATCATCGACATTGACGTCTGGGGCGACATCAGCTATTGCTTGCAATTGCAAATCTAGTATTGTTATTGCTTTTCTCTTTTATTTTCTTACACTGACTTTTGTCCGGCTATTTTCTCAAAGAAGCCTAGACAGAATTCATAGATACTTGGCACAAAGTTGAACCACCATGAGAAGATGTGCATGCACTAACAAAAATTTTCAAAATGGCTGCCATTTTCAAGATGGCCGCCATTTTACGTTAAAATATTGAAGATTAAATATATCAAGAACTGCTCGGCAGAATTTGATCATATTTTATATAAATGTTTAATAAGATTAGACGAGGGAATTCGTGTGAAAAAAATTTGCAAAATGTCTGCCATATTCAAGATGGCCGCCAACATGCGTCAAAATTTCAGCATTGTCCGATTTCAACGAAAATTGATTTCTAGGCAGATTTAGACACTACAAACAAGATGGAATCATCGACTTGGACGTCTTGGGCGACATCAGCTATTGCTTGCAATTGCAAATCTAGAATTGTTATTGCTTTTCTCTTTTATTTTCTTCCAATGATTTTTGTCCGGCTATTTTCTCAAAGACGCCTGGACAGAATTCATTCATACTTGGAACAAAGTTGAACCACAATGAGAAGATGTGCATGCACTAACAAAAATTTTCAAAATGGCTGCCATTTTACGCGAAAATATTAAGGATTCAATAAATCAGGAACTGAATGGCAGTTAGGTTCATATTTTGTTTTAATGTTTAATAAGATGAGTAGAAGGAATTCATGCGGAAAAAAAATTTTGCACAATGTCTGCCATATTCAAGATGGCCGCCAAAATACGTCGAAATTTCAACATTGTCCGATTTGAACGAAAATTGATTTCTAGGTAGAATTTGAAACTACAAACAAGATGGAATCATCGACTTGGACGTCTGGGTCGACATCAGCTATTGCTTGCAATTGCAAATCTAGTTATTATTGTTTCTTTCTTTCTTTCTTCCACCTATTTTTGTCCGGCTTAGTTCTCAGAGATGCCTTGACAGCATTAATTCATATTTGGTACTAAGTTTGATCACCTAATGGAAATGTACCTTCACTAAAAAAAATCCAAAATGGCTGCCAAGTTACGTCAACGTTTTAATTCGTCCGATTTCAACCAAATTGATATCTCACACAGGCCTTGACAGAATTCATTCATATTTTACAAAAAGTTGCATCATCATAAGAAGTTGGGGATGCATAAAAAAAATTCAAAATGGCCGCCATTTCCAAGATGGCCGCCAAATACGTCAAAATTTCAACGTTGTCGGATTTCAACGAAAATTGATTTTTAGGTAGATTTTGACGCTGCAAACAAGATGGAAGCATCGAATTGGCTGACAGAGGTGACATCAGCTATTGCTTGCAATTGCAAATCTAGTTATGTCGCCCCAGACGTAGTCGGGACGACATATTGTTTTTGGTCCGTTTCTTTGTTATTATTATTATTATTCATCATTATTCTTTCTTTCTTCCAAGCATTTTTGTCCCCCTATTTTGTCAGAGATGCCTGGACAGAATTCATTCATACTTGGAACAAAGTTAGATCACCATAAGAAGATGTACATGCACCGATAAAAGTTTACAAAATGGCTGCCGTTTCCAAGATTGCTGCCAAATGACGTCAAAATTTCAACGTTGTCCGAATTCAATAAAAATTGATTTCTAAGTAGACTTTGATGCTGAAAACAGGATGGAATCATCAAATTGGCTGCCAGGGGCGACATTAGCTATTGCTTGCAATTGCAAGTCAAGTTTTTATGTCGCCCCAGACATAGGGACGAAATTTTGTTATTGGTCCGTTTCTTTGTTATTATTATTATGTCGCCCCAGACGTAGTCGGGACGACATATTCTTCGTTGCCCGTTTCTTTATTATTATTATTATTTTTCATTAGTGTTTCTTTCTTCCACCTATTTTTGTCCGGTGATTTTCTCTGAGATGCTTCAACAGAACTCATTGATACTTGGCACAAAGTTGGACCACTATGAGAAGATGTGCATGCACCACCAAAAATTTTCAAAATGGCCGCCATTTCCAAGATGGCCACCAAAATACATCAAAATTTCAACATTGTCCGATTTCAATAAAAATTGATTTCTAGGTAGATTTTGATGCTACGAACAAGATGGAAGCATCGAATTGGCTGCCAGGGGCGACATCAGCTATTGCTTGCAATTGCAAATCTAGTTTTTATTATTCTTTCTTCCACTTATTTTTGTCCATGCGAGTTCTCAGAGATGCTTCAACAGAACATATTCATATTTGGCACAAAGTTGAATCACCTTAAGGAGATGTGTATGCAGCAAAAATGTTTTGAAAATGGCTGCCATTTCCAAGATGGCTGCCAAGTTACGTCATTTTTTAAAATTTATCGGATTTCAATGAAAATGATAAAAACTCAAACATGCCATGGCAGATTTCATAAGAAGATGGACATGCAACAACAAAAAAAATCAAAATGTCGGACATTTCCAAGATGGCCGTAAAAATATGTCAAAATTTCAACGTGGTCCGATTTCAACGAAAATTTATTTCTAGGTAGATTTTGATGTTGCGAACAAAATGGAAGCATCGAATTGGCTGCCAGGGGTGACATTAGCTATTGTTTGCAATTGCAAATCTAGTTATCATTATTCTTCTTCCGTTTTCCGCCGCGACTTTGTCCGCCTAATTTCTCATACACCAGTGATCCAATCTTGATGAAACTTCACAGGATAATGGAACCCCATTCCAAGATGTGCACTCTAGCTTGGAATTTTCAAACTGACCGCCGTTCCCATGAAAACAGCCAAAAAAAGGGGAAAATCAAAGTGCTCAGAATTGGATGAAATTTTACAGAATTTTACAGGAAGGTTGCCCTATATGTGTAGAATTTGGTTCCGGTCTCCAAGACTTCAAATTTGCAATTGATGACACGGAAACGGTAAAAAAGGCGGGAAAATCAAAGCACTCAGAAATGAATGAAATTTTACAGGAAGGTTGCTTAACATTTGTAGAATTGGGTTTCAGTCTCCAAGACTTCAAAATGGGGACCATTACCATGGAAACGGTAAAAAGGCGGAAAAATCCAAAGTGCTCAGAATTTAATGAAATTTGACAAGAAGGTTGCTTAAAAATTGTGGATCTCATCTAAAGCGTTTAAATTCTGATATGGGAGTTCGTTCGGGAGACTTCTTGTGTTTGCATCCAAACACAATTAATACTAGTTATTCTTATTATTAAGTCTCCCAAACGAAGTTGGGATACTTATTGCTTTTGTTGCGTTTCTTATTATGTCGCTTCAAGACGAATGTCGGGGCGATATCTTGTTATTGTTCTGTTTCTTCTTATTATTCTTTGTTATTATGTCACCCCAGACGTAGTCGGGGTGACATGTTGTTATTCTACGTTTCTTCTGATTCTTCTTCTTCTTCCAATGATTTTTGTCCGATCGATCATTTTTAAATGGCTTGGTGTAATTTTATGGAACTTTGCAGGTAGTAAGATCACCATAAAGCGGAGTGCAGGCTTCGATAAAAATTTTCAAAATGACCGCCATTTCCAAGATTGCCGCCAAAATACGTCAAAATTTCAATGTTGTCCGATTTCAACGAAAATTGATTTCTAGGTATATTTTGACGCTGCCAACAAGATGGGTGCATCGAATTGGCTGCCAGGGGCGACATCAGCTATTCCGATTTCTTTCTGCCTTCTCGTCTCTATGAACTTGTCTGAACCAGATCTCAGAGACTATTACACCTAGAATTTCTTAACTTTGTAGGATATTGGCCCCATAAATCTAGTTGTGCCTTAAGCAAAAATTTTCTCACAGAGGGTTCATTAAGGGTACATTTGAGGGCTCAAAAAGGGGTTGGGTCGCCAATCTTAGCCCTACGGGTAAATGAAATTTTGGATAATTTTCAACTTATTTCTCACAGTATCTCAAAAACTTTTCATACTAGCTACATGAAACTTCATAGAAAAGGTTTTTCTAATGTAAGGAAATGTTCTACAGCATTGGATATTTCAAAACATTTCGGTTGTCACGGAAACAAAACCAAATATTGGACATTTTGAGAAAATAGTAGATTTTGCTATAATGATTATATTTTGATCACAGCAAAACATTTTATATATGTTATAAGGGGAACCCCTATCCAATTTTATTTTGGTGGGAGGTCTGAAATTTGCACTTATTGACAAAAGAGGATTTGGTTGCCATGGAAACAAAACCAGAAACTTTTTTTTTTGGACAATCCGGTTTTTTTATTAAAAGAGGGAATTTTGAGAAATACGCATTACATAGGTTATAAGGGGAATCCCTGCTAATTTTTTTTTTTTTTTTTTTTCTTTTTTTTGGAAAAGGGTCTGAAATTGTGCGTAATGACAAAAGAGCATTTGGTTGCCATGGAAACAAAACCAAAACTTTATTTCTTTTGAAAAATAGTGGTCTCTGATAAAACAGAAGGAATTTTGAGAAATATGTATTACATATGTATTAAGGGGAACCCCTGCCCAATTTTTTTTTTTGGGGGGGGGGGAAAGTGTCTGAAATTATGTGTAATGAAAAAAAAAAGCTTTTGGTTGCCATGGAAACAAAACAAGAACCTTATTTATTCAAAGAAAAAATGGGTTTTCTGATAAAAAAAAGGAATTTTGAGAAATATGTATTACATAGGTTATAAGGGGAACCCATGCCCAAATTTTCTTTGGAAAGAGGTCTGAAATTGGGTGTAATGGACAAAGAGTATTTGGTTGCCATAGAAACAAAAAAAGGAAATTTATTTTTTTTAAAGTCAGGTTTTCTGAAAAAAAGAAGGAAATTTGAGAAATATGTATTACACAGGTTATAAGGGGAAACCCTGCCCAAATTTTCTTCGGAAAGACGCCTGAAATTTGGTGAAATGGACAAAGAGCATTTGGTTACCAAAGAAACGAAACAAGATATTTATTTTTTATTTATTTTTTTTTTTTAAATATGGTTTCTGAAAAAAAGATGGAATTTTGAGAAATGTGTATTACATAGGTTATAAGGGGAACTCCTACCCAAATTTTCTTTGGAAACAGGTCTTATATTCAATGTAATGGACAAAGAGCATTGGTTACCATAGAAACAAAACAAGATATTTATTTATTATTATTATTTCTTTTTTTTTGAAAAATCAGGTTTTCTTATAAAAAAAGAAGGAATTTTGGAAAATATGTATTACAAAGGTTAAAAGGGGAACCCCTGCCCAAATTTTCTTCGGAAACAGGCCTGAAATTGGGTGTAAAGGACAAAGAGCATTCGGGTACCATAGAAACAAAACCAGAAATTTATTTTTTTTTTAAATCAGGTTTTCTGATAAAAAAAGTAGGAATTTTGAGAAATATGTATTACATAGCTTATAAGGGAAACCCCTGCCCAAATTTTTTTTCAGAAAGGGTCTGAAATTGCATGTAATGGTCAAAATAGCATTGGTTCATGGAAACAAAACCAGAAACTTACTGTTTTGAAAAATCTGTTTTTTTATAAAAAAGAAGGAATTTTGAGAAATATGTATTACATAGGTATTAAGGGGAACCCCTTTCGATGCGTAATGACGAGCATTTGGTTTCCATGGATCCAAAACCAGAACCTTAATTTTCGTGGGAAGTTAGCCCCATATATCTAATTGTGCAAGAGACAAACATTTTTCAAAAGGGGGTTCATAAAGGGTACATTTTGGGGTTCAAAAAGGGGTGGGGTCGCAAATGTTAACCCTATGGGAAAATGAAATTTTGGATATTTTTCCCCATATTTCTCACTGTATCTCAAAAACTTTTAATGCTAGCTCCATGAAACTTCATAGGAAAGATGTTTGTAATGTAAGAAAGGGTTCTACAGCATTGGAAATTTCAAAATAACTTCGGTTGTCATGGAAACAAAACCCCCCAAAAATGGAAACTTTTAGAAAATACATGTAGTACAATAGGGTGCAGAGATAACGTCTCATCCAAGTTAACTTGGGGAGCAGTCATGAGAACAGTCATTAGTTAACTTGAAATTAACGTGGAGCAGTCATAGAATCCTGACTGCTCTGACCAGTCATAGACCCTGACCGCTCTAACCTGTCATAGAATCCTGACTGCTCTGACCTGTCATAGAGACCTGACTGCTCTGACCAGTCATAGAGCCCTGACCGCTCTAACCTGTCATAGAATCCGTACTGCTCTAATTAAACGTATAACTCTAAAACAATTAATACAAGAACTGTAATACTCAAAATTTAAAACAGCGATGGATACGTCCTACATTTCCTACCACGCGGTTCACACCACGAACGTACAAATTTTCACACGTTGAGTGCAATTTTCTTAAATTTTGCCGTAACCATATCAGAACTATCAGAAAAGAGTCACTTTTATGTATTCGAAAATTATAATACTGTGAATTTCCGTCATTTTGTAAAATAAACAATTAGCTGGATAAATAAATAAATAAAACTGAATAAAAAACAGTCCTGTAGTAATGAAAAATATGCTGTAAACAGCCAAAAACATTAAATATCAGAAGAGGTGCATATTTCATTTTCACGTTAAAATGATGCACCCACAATACTGAAACTTGGTGTAATATAACTAAAATGTAAGAAAAGGCACACCTTCTTCATTCCATAATGTACCCATACCTCCAGTATTACAACTTATTGTAAATTAACCTAAAATATATCAGAAAAAGCAGATTTTCTTCATTCGATATTAAATCGATGCCCGCAATACTTCAACTTAATGTAATTCAACGTAAAATATAAATGAAAAGGCAGATTTTCTTCATTCGATATTTTATCGATGCCTGCAATACTCCGACTTTCTGTAATGAATCTAAAATTTATGAGAAAAGGCAGATTTTCTTCATTCTATATTATATCGATGCCCGCAATACTTCAACTTAATGTAACTCAACCTAAAATATATCAGAAGAGGCAGATTTTCTTCATTCGATATTATATCAATACCCGCAATACTTCAACTTGCTGTAATTTAACCTAAAATATAACAAAAGGCAGATTTTCTTCATTCTATATTTTATCGATGCCTGCGATACTCCGACTTTCTGTAATTTAACCTAAAATATATAAGAAAAGCCAGATTTTCTTTATTCTATTTATTATCGATGCCCACAATACTTCAACTTGCTGTGATTTAACCTAAATCATATAAGAAAAGGCAGATTTTCTTCATTCGATATTATATCGTACCCGCAATACTTCAACATGCTGTAATTCAACCTGAAATATATAAGAAAAGGCAGATTTTCTTCATTCGATATTATATCGATGCCTGCAATACTTCACCTTGCTATAATTTAACCCAAATATATATATATCAAGGGCAGATTTTCTTCATTCGATATTTTATCCATGCCCGCAATACTCCAACTTCTGTAATTTAACCTAAAATATATCAGAAGAGGCAGATTTTCTTCATTTGATATTATATCGATTCCAGTAATACTTCAACTTTCTGTAATTTAACCTAAAATATATAAGAAAAGGCAGATTTTCTTCATTCGATATTATATCGATGCCCGCAATAGTTGAACTTGCTGTAATTTTAACCTAAAATATATAAGAAAAGGCAGATTTTCTTCATTCGATTTTTTATCCATGCCCGCCATACTTCAAGTTTCTGTAATTTAACCTAAAATATATAAGAAATGGCAGATTTTGTTTCATTCAATATTATATCAATGCCCGCAATACTTCAACTTGCTGTATTTAACCTAAAATATATAAGAAAAGGCAGATTTCTTCATTCGATATTAATTCGATGCCCGCAATAGTTCAACTTGCTATAATTTAACCAAAAAATATATAACAAAAGGCAGATTTTTATCATTCGATATTATATCGATGCCCGCAATACTTCAATTTGCTGTAATTCAACCTAAAATATATAGAAAAGGCTGATTTTGTTCATTCGATATTATATCGATGCCCGCAATAGTTCAACTTGCTGTAATTTAACATAAAATATATAAGAAAAGGCAGATTTTCTTCATTCGATATTATATTGATGCCCGCAATACTTCAACTTGCTGCAATTTAAAACCTAAAATATTTAAGAAAAGGGAGATTTTCTTCATGAATAGTATATATAAAAGCACAAAACATGTGATACTCTATAAAGTTGTAAAGTTGCGGTTGTAAAAATCTATATTGACTTTCAAAAAATAGAAATAAGGGGACTACATGTACCAGTTGATTTTCGGGGTCGGGGATTGAGTGTCTTATATTAGTCCCAGGTCCCAGAGAAAAAAAAATAAATATTTTAATCCTACTTGTCGTGGAAATAAATAATTTATTTGTTCGAAATTTTCATGAAAATAAATAATTTTGCTAGGCCAAGAAAACATGCTAATATATCTATAAATGTCGACTTTTGAATGAAAGTAATAAACGCACGTTACACGATACACCCACACGCTTTACACGATGCACACGACGAGCGCTAATCTTGGGAATGTTGAACGTTTCCATTGCTGTATTACTAAAGCAGTCAGGGCTCTATGACTGGTCAGAGCAGTCAGGATTCTATGACAGGTCAGAGCAGTCAGGGCTCAACGACCAGAACAGGTCGAAGCAGTCAGGATCCTATGACCAGAACAGGTTAGAGCAGTCAGAGCTCTAGAACAGTTTTAAAGTTAACTTAGAGTAGCTTTTATGACTGCTCTATGACTGGTCAAAGTTAACTTGAAAACGGTCCTAAGTTAACTTAGAAGAGCTTTTATGACTGGTTCAAGTTAACTTGGCGAGAGGTTTTGTCTGCACCCTACTGTAGTTTATGCTATTTATGATTACATTTTTATTACAGCAATACATATTATATATGTTATAAGGGGAACCCATGTCCAATTTATTTGGAAGATCTGAAATTGGGTTTAATGGACAAAAGAGCATTTTGTTACCATGGAAACAAAACCAAAATTTTTTTTTTGAAAAATCATGTTTTCTGATAATAAAGAAGGAATTTTGAGAAATATGTAATACATAGCTTATAAGGGGAACCCCTGCCCAATATTTTTTGTTTTTGTTTTTGTTTTTTTTTTTTGGAAAGGGTCTGAAATTGGGTGTAATGGACAAAAGAGCATTTGGTTGCCATGGAAACAAAACCAAAAGCTTTTTTTGGAAAATAAGGTTTACTGATAAAAAATTAGGAATTTTGAGAAATATATATTACATAGCTTATGAGGGGAACCCCTGCCCAAATTTTTTTTGCAAAGGCTGTGAAACTGGGTGTAATGGACAAAAGAACTTTTGGTTGCCATGGAAACAAAACCAAATGCTTATTTATTTATTTATTTTATTTTTTTTTGGGGGGGGGGAATCATTTTTTCTGATAAAAAATTAGGAATTTTGAGAAATATATATTACATAGCTTATTAGGGGAACCCCTACCCAAACATTTTTTTGGAAAGTGTCTGAAATATGGTGTAATGGACATAAGAACATTCGGTTGCCATGGAAATAAGACCAGAAACATAATTTTTTTTGTTTTAAAATTGAGTTTTCTGATAAAAAGGGGAATTTTGAGAAATATGTATTACATAGGTTACAAGGGGAATCCTGTCCAATTTTCTTTGGAAAGGGGTCTGAAATTGGGTGTAATGGACAAAAGAGCATTTGTTTGCCATGCAAACAAACCCAGAAACTTACTTTTTCTGAAAAATCAGGTTTTCGGATAAAAAAGAAGGAATTTTGAAAAATATGTATTACATAGCTCATAAGGGAAACCCCTGCTCAAATTTTTTTTGGAAAGGGTGTGAAATTGGGTGTAATGGACAAAAAAAGCACTTGGTTGTCATGGAAAAAAACCATAAACATATTTTTTGTACAAAAATTTAAATTTTCTGATGAAAAAAAAGGAATTTTGAGAAATCTGTATTACATACATGTAGGTTATAAGGGGAACCCCTGGCCAAATTTTCTTTGGAAAGAGGTCTGAAATTGGGTTTAATGGACAAAAGAGCATTTGGTTGACATGGAAGCAAAACCAGAAACTTATTTTTTTTTTGTTTGTTGAAAAATCAGATTTATGATAAAAAAGAAGGATTTTTTTAGAAACATGTATTACATACCTTATTAGGGGAACCCCTGCCCAAATTTTCTTTGGAAAGATGTCTGAAATTGGGTTTAATAGACAAAAGAGCACTTGTTTGTCATAGAGACAAAACCATAAACATATTTTTTGTAGAACTTTCTAATTAAAAAAGAGAACTTTGAGAAATATGTATTACATAGGTTATAAGGGGAACCCATGCCCAAATTTTCTTTGGAAAGAGGTCTGAAATTTGGTTTAAAGGATAAAAGAGCATTTGGTTGCCATGGAAACAAAACCAGAAACTTTTTTTTTTTTTTTTGAAAAATCAGGTTTTCTGATAAAAAAGAAGGAATTTTGAGAAATATGAATTACAGAGCTATTAACGGGAACCCCTGCCCAATTTTTTTAGGGGGAAAAGGTCTGAAATAGGGTCTAATGGACAAAAGAGCACTTGTTTGCCTTAGAAACAAAAACAGAAACATATCTTTTTGTTTGAAAAATTGAGTTTTCTGATAAAAGAAAAGACTTGAGAAATATGAATTACATAGGATATAAGGGAACCCCTGCCCAAATTTTCATTTGAAAGAGGTCTGAAATAGGGTGTTATATACAAAAGAGCATTTCGTTGCCATGTAAACAAAACCAGAAACTTTTTTTTACTTTTTTTTTTTTTTTTTTTTTTTTTTTTTTTTGTAGTTGTTAAAAAATCAGGTTTTATGATAAAAAAAGGAGCCATTTTGAGAAATATGCATTACATAGCTTATAAGGGGAACCCCTGCCCANATTTTTTTTGAAAGGGTCTGAAATTGGGTGTAATGGACAAAAAGAGCACTTGTTTGTCATGGTAACAAAACCATAAATGTATTTTTTTGTAGAAAAATTGAATTTTCTGATAAAAAATAAGAATTTTGAGAAATATGTAGTACAAAGGTTATAAGGGGAACCCCTGTCCAATTTTTTTCTTCAGGAAATCTCGTTATGCCTTGAAATCTGATATGGGAGTTCGTTTGGGAGACTTTTGTGTTTCGCTTGCGAACACAGTTATCACTTGTTATTAAGTCTCCCAAACGAAGTTTTTGTTGCGTTTCTTATTTTTATTATTAAGTCTCCCAAACGAAGTTGGGAGACTTATTGTTTTTGTTGCGTTTCTTATTATTATTATTCTTCCATCCTTCTTTATTCCGGTCGCAATGAACTTGTCTGAACCAGATCTCAGAGACCATAACACCTAGAGCTTTGAAACTTTGAAAGATGTTACAGTCCCTGGATCATTTAACATTCCATTTTGACTAATCGTTGACTGGTGAGTGATCGCTGAATGATCGCTGAATCATGACTTTTGACGGCTGACGGATAGTAAAATTAACTGATGACTAATGAATGATGCGACTCTTGACTCTTGAATCATGACGGATGACGAATAGAAAGAAATCTAATTAATTATGCACGGATGATCGGTGACGGATGACTGATACAGGTAAATTGAAAAATTACCGGCGAAACGAATCTCACCGAGCGTTGATTTATTATTCCTAGTAAGATCGAAAGTCATTATCAATACATGTATCTGATAGTTCTTAGCAATTCAAGAACATGAAAAAAAATGTGATTTAAAAAATACTTAAGAATCTTCATTTTAGTCAAATAGAGGAAATGGGGTAAATGTCAAGGAGACAACATCCCATATTCAGGTTAAAACGACCCAAAACAAAGCATGTATACCGGTCAGTGCAAAAATTTCTCTTTACACATTATTTGTTTAAAATTCCATAAATATGGAAAATTGGAATAAAAAATTACTTATGAATCTTCATTTTAGTCAATACATAGACTCCGGTCAGTGCGAAACTTTCCTTTTACATATTATTTTGCTAAAAATTCCATGAAAATGTTAAAATGTGATAAAAAAATTACTGATAAATTTTCATTTTAGTCATTAAACATATACCGGTCAGTGCAAAACTTCCCCTTTACACATTATTTTGTTCCAATTCAATGAAAATGAAATTATTGATGAATCTTCATTTTAGTCATTACATATACAAATGTACACCGGTCAGTGCAAAACTTTCCTGTTACACATTATTTTGTTAAAAATTCCATGAAAATGAAAAATGTGATAAAAAATTACAGATAAATCTTCATTTTAGTCATTAAATATGTACCGGTCAGTGCAAAACTTTGCTTTTACACTTTATTTTGTTCAAAATTCCATGAAAATGAAAAAATGTGATAAAAAAATTACTGATGAATCTTCATTTTAATCATAAGATATATACCGGTCAGTGCAAAACTTTCCTTTTACACATTATTTTGCTAAAAATTCAATGAAAATGAAAAAATGTGATAAAAAAATTACTGATAAATCTTCATTTTACTTATTAAATATATACCGGTCAATGCGAAACTTTCCTTTTACACATTATTTTGTTCAAAATACCATGAAAATGAAAAAAATGGGATAAAAATTACTTATGAATCTTCATTTTAGTCATTACATATACACCGGTCAGTGCGAAAACTTTCCTTTTACACATTATTTTGTTCAAAATTCCATGAAAATGAAAAAATG
>MJUU01047692.1:5557-61059 GCA_002080025.1 Modiolus philippinarum | reverse complement strand
TAAATAAGATGAGGGCAAAAATGACATTTTAAAAGCGAGAAAAAGCAACACGCGAAATAAAATACGGCAAACGAAAATCTGTATCACCCTTTATTTTATTTACACGATTGTAAAAAACAAGCTTTGTGGAAAGTATTCTAGAATTGAGACTGAAAAATGAGATCTCGCCGAGACAAATTTTTATTAAAAATCTTCATTTTGTCCTACAAAAAGATAAAATTCATTTGTTGTATGCCCGAGGTTGTATGTACCGGCCACTATAAAATAAAAACCAAAATGCAAATACATTGTACTGGACATAGTGTATAGTGTAAGATGTAAAGTGTATGGTGCATGGGGTATGGTGTATGGTACATGGTATATGGTGTATGGTGCATGGTGCATGGTGTATGGTGTAAGGTATATGGTGCAATGGTGTATGGTGTGATGGTGTATGGTATATGGTGTAATGGTTCATGGTGTATGGTGTAATGGTGCATGGTGTATGGTGTATGGTACAATGGTGTGATTGGTTATGTTTTACTGTACAAGCACTGTAGTATGGTCATGTAACATATCAAATTAATCAGTAAGAAAAGACCTTCAATTTGATCCCAAGGTCAAAGGTCATCAAGGTCAAAGGTCAAGGTCATAGCCAATTTTTACGTTTTTTTTTATCGTAAAATCTTTAAAACGATTAGAAATGGCTACTGTTATATATTGGAGACAATACACATCTCATCAAGATGATTTTAAACATGTGTCAAGACAAAACATAACACTAAACACAACATTGACTGGGAAAGACCTTGCAATTGTTCTCTGAACAATTGTCCTTTTAATTATTATTATTATTCTTTTTTTTTCCGCCGTTTGTTTTTTACTTTGCCAAAAACAGTTCGCGACATATCATTTTGATATTTTATACAATAAACCAATTAGCGGAAAGCTATTTCAAGATGAGGGCCACGACCGAAAACTTTTTTCATTACAGAGTTATCTCCCCGACTGCCGTTTTTCTTATTATCGGTTAAACTCAAAAACCGTAACCGATATCAAAATTCTGAATGGGGGAAAATGTTTCTTTCATCTTCAGGATGATTTGTCACGCAAAAAAATTTTTTGGGGTCGCGACCCCGGTTACGCGTTTTTGACCCCTAATTTTGTCGATTTCTCAAAGTTATCGGAATTTGATGAAATTTGGTATCCAGGTAGCTTTAATGACCTTGATTACAAATCTGGGGTCAAAAAAATTTTTGTCCGCCATTTTCAAAATGGCCGCCATTCGAAATTTTGTTTACGCGATATCTCGGAAACGATAAAAAATGTATGAAAACATTGTGTTGCAAAAATACTCCTCTTATAAAGATCTACATTTCTGGTTGGTCAAAAAAAAATTTTCGTCCGCCATTTTCAAAATGGCCGCCATTCGAAATTTTGTTATCGCGATATCTCGGAAACGATAAAAAATTTATGAAAACATTGTGTTGCAAAAATACTCCTCTCATAAAGATCTACATTTCTAGTTGGTCAAAAAAAATTTTCGTCCGCCATTTTCAAAATGGCCGCCATTTGAAATTTTGTTATTGCAATATTTCGGAAACGAGAAAAAATTTCTGAAAACATTATATTGCAAAAATGTTCCTCTCATTGAGATCTGTATTTTGTTCTATTGAACAAAAACTCTCCGATGAACCGTTTTTGAGTTATAGCCCTTGACGCGTTTTCGTAAATTGGTTTTTTGCGAATAACTTTTAAACGCTTACAGATAATATAGTAAACATATATGTTTAAAGTGATCAGCATGAAAAGACTTTCAATTTGAGTACCAGGTTGAAGGTCATCGGTGACCTTTGACCTTGACCTTTGACCTTGTTATCATACAAACTCAATAACCGTAATAGATAGCTGAAAAATTATAACAGCAAAAATGTTCACCATGTCAAGGGCTACATTTGATTCATTTTGACCGAGGCTCTCCGATGACTCCCCGAAGAGTTATTGCCCTTGACGCGTTTCGGAAATACGTGTAACTTTTAAATCTTTTCAGATAGTATGGTCATGTAACATATCAAATTAATCAGTAAGAAGAGACCTTCAATTTGATCCCAAGGTCAAAGGTCATTAAGGTCATCGGTCAAGGTCATAGCTAATTTTTTGGTTTTTTTTATCGTAAAATCTTTAAAACGATTAGAAATGGCTACCGGTACTATAATATATTGGAGGCAATGTGTGTCTCATCAAGATGATTTTAAACATGTGACATAACAAAACATAGCATAAAACATAACATTGACTGGGAAAGACCTTGCAATTGTTCTCTGAACAATTGTCCTTTTAATTATTATTATTATTATAATTATTATTCTTCCGTAAGGTCTCTGTACGGAAAACCTTTTGACGTATCATTTCGAAACTTCGCGAAGTAACTGGAAGTTGGAAATTCTCTTCCGAAACCAGGTCATGGACGAAATCTATTTTTAGTAACAGAGTTCTCTCCCCGACTGCAGTTTTTCTTGTTATCAGGTAAACTCAGAAACCGTAACTGATATCAAAATTCTGAATGGGGGAAAATGTTTCTTTCATCCTCAGGATGAGTTGTCATGCAAAAAAATTTTTTGGGGTCGCGACCCCGGTTACGCGTTTTTGACCCCTAATTTTGTCGATTTCTCAAAGTTATCGGAATTTGATGAAATTTGGTATCCAGGTAGCTTTAATGACCCTGATTACAAATCTGGGGTCAAAAAAAATTTTTGTCCGCCATTTTCAAAATGGCCGCCATTCGAAATTTTGTTATCGCGATATCTCGGAAACGATAAAAAATTTATGAAAACATTGTGTTGCAAAAATACTCCTCTCATAAAGATCTACATTTCTGGTTGGTCAAAAAAAAAATTTCGTCTGCCATTTTCAAAATGGCCGCCATTTGAAATTTTGTTATCGCGATATCACGGAAATGATAAAAAATATCTGAAAACATTATATTGCAAAAATGTTCGTCTCATTAAGATTTATATTTTGTTCAATTGAACAAAAACTCTGCGATGAACCGTTTTTGAGTTATAGCCCTTGACGCGTTTCCGTAAATTGTTTTTTTGCGAATAACTTTTAAACGCTAACAGATAATATAGTAAACATATATGTTTAAAGTGATCAGCATGAAAAGACCTTCAATTTGAGTACCAGGTTGAAGGTCATCGGTGACCTTTGACCTTGACCTTTGACCTTGTTAGCATATAAACTCAATAACCGTAAAAGATAGCTGAAAAATTATATCAGCAAAAATGTTCACCATGTCAAGGGCTACATTTGTCTCATAATACCGAAGCTCTCCGATGACTCCCTGAAGAGTTATTGCCCTTGACGTGTTTCGGAAACAGGTTTTTTGTGTATAACTTTTAAACCTTTACAGATTGTATGGTCATGTAACATATCAAGTTAATCAGTAAGAAGAGACCTTCAATTTGATCCCAAGGTCAAAGGTCATCAAGGTCAAAGGTCAAGGTCATTGCCAATTTTTTCGTTTTTTTTTTAACGTACAATCTTTAAAACGATTAGGAATGCCTACTCTAATATATTGGAGACAATACGCATCTCATCAAGATGATTTTAAACATGTGACATGACAAAACATAACACTAAACACAACATTGACTGGGAAAGACCTTGCAATTGTTCTCTGAACAATTGTCTTTTTAATCATTATTATTATTTTTTTCTTTTTTTTTCTGCCGCCCATAGCGAAAAAGTGTCGCGACATATCAACTCGATACACTTAATCGGCTTTGGAAGGGGACGAAGCCACTGACCCTGTGAAACCGATCTATTTTTAGAAACGGATTTATCTCCCCGAAGACCGAAAGCCTTATTATCATGTTTGCTCAAAAATATCAAATATAAATATTCTGATGTGGGGAAAATGTTGCATTCATCCTGAGGATGTTTCGTTATGCGAAAAAAAAAATTTTGGTTGTAGCCTGTATGGTCCTGATTACAAATCTGTGGTCAAAATTTTTTTCATCCGCCATTTTCAAAATGGCCGCCATTCGAAATTTTGATATCGCGATATCTCGGAAACGATTAAAAATTTCTGAAAACATTATATTGCAAAAATGTTCCTCTCATTGAGGAACCTCATCATATCTGGTTATTTGTTCTCTATCAGTTTTAAATATCTTCGAGTATATGGTCTTCCAAACATTTAGATTTTATCTGCACTGATGAGACATAAGTTGTCGAAATGCGCATATGCAGAAAGTAAATTCACAGTAACCTCGGTATTTAGTTATTTGAGATCTATATTTGATACAATGGAACAAAAACTCTGCGATGAACTATTTTTGAGTTATAGCCCTTGACGCGTTTCGGCAAATTGGTTTTTCGCGAATAACTTTTAAACGCTTACAGATATTATAGTAAACATGCATATTTAAAATGATAAGTGCAAAGAGAGCCCAGGTTGAAGGTCATCGGTGACCATTGACCGTGACCTTCGACCTTGTTATCAGACAAACTCGGAAACCGTAATAGATAGCTGATCAAATGTAATGAGAAAAATGTTCATCTTTACGAGACGCAACTTTGTTACATTTGGTCCGAAGAGATTTGACGACTCTTTATATGAGTTATTGCCCTTTGAAAGATTTTGAGTTTCCGTAAATGCTTAATACTCCCAAACGATAAGTCGTAGAGACCTGAAACCTTCACCATTGTTAATAAGTCATATATGGCCATCTAAAAATGTCAAGGTCAAAGGTCAACGGTCAAGGTCACAGATGACCTTGGGCCTTGTTATCGCTTTAACTTGTAAACCGTAATAGATGGCTGAAAACATGTAATGAGAAAAAAATGTTCATTGTCATGAGATGCAACTTTGTTACATTAAGTCCAAAGAAGTTCGACAACTCTTTATATGAGTTATTGCAATTTGAAAGATTTTGAGTTTCCGTTAATGCTTGATACTACCTAACGATAAGTCTAAATGACCTAAAACCTTCACCATTATAAATAAGTAATATATGGCCATCTAAAAATGTCAAGGTCAAAGGTCACCGGTCAAGGTCACCGATGACCTTTTGCCCTGTTATAGCTTTAATCATAAACTTTAAGAGATAGATGATCAAATGTATATGAGAGAATGTTTGTCTCATTGAGGTCTACATTTGACACTGAGGTCCAAAATAATTGGAACATTCATTTTGGACCTATGGCCCAAAAACTATTTTTCGGGGTCCGATTTTAGAGTTTTTTGCCTATATCTCAAAAACTATTAAAGATACAAAGAAACTATAAGAAGATAAATTATTCAGCTCAATATGGCTGGCAAAATGGGGTCAAGATCAAAGGTCAAGGTCCTTAGCAACAACGTTATTAGCCATAAAAGTCCTTAGCAACCATAGGCAAAAAGTTTCGTAATGTTGTAAAGAGGAAATGAATGATATTGCAAACCGGAAGTGACTTTCCTGTCCTTAGCAACAAGCTAATTTTTCGAAAAAGTCCTTAGCAACCGTTGAGCAAAAGACTAAAAAAGATCAGAACTTTTGTTTACAACACATTTTGAACTGAAATAGACAGCAAAATCAAACTCAAACATGTGATTATGGTGAAAACTGGTGAAAGACCTTGCAATTGTTCTCTGAACAATTGACCTTTTAATTGTATCTTCAATTGTATTTGAGATATAACCGAAAAACATAAAATCGGACATCAAAAGCCCAAAAACGGTTGGTCCAATCAATTTGGACCCAATGTGACAAATGTAGATCTCAACAAGACACACATTTTCCCATTACATCTAATCAGCTATATATTACCGTTTCTGAATTAATCCCATAACAAGGTCTGGGGTCAAAGTTCAAGCTGACCAATGACCTTTGACTTTAGCATTTTCAGATGTAACACCTGCCACCTAAGTTGAGTGGCAAAGGTTTCATGTTTCTATCTCTTACCGTTTTCGAGAAAAACGTACTTAGAAGTATAAAAAAATTGAAGGGGCATAACTCACGAACGGCCCATCGTAGAGTTTTGGTCCATATGTAACGAAGGTCCGCTATGACCCAACAAACATTTTTGTCATTACTCTTTATTAGATATCTCTTATGGTTTCTGAGTTTGTACCATAACAAGATTTTCGGACCAGGGGGAAATAATTCGTGAACGAAAAAAGATTGTCGACCGTTCCCTATTTCTTATCAACTAGACATGGTCTAGACTACTATGTTGAAATATCAAAAGGATTTGTCCAGCGAATTTTCCGGGAATGAGGCAGAAAAGAAAGAAGAATAATAATAACTAGTATGTCAATTGTTCGAAGAACAATTGATAGGTCTTTCCCTGAAGTTGCATCATAATGTTCTCATTATTGATTCATAGCTAAAATCAACATACTAAGCTTGATACGTACTTTTATTGATTCTTAGTTATAAAAAAATTGACCTTGACCCTTGACCTTGACCTCATTTTGAACGTCCCATCTTTCTGAAGATTTTTTGTATTGAATGTCTTGTTGTATCTGCAATGGTATTTAAGCTATAACCGAAAAACACAAAATCGGACATCAAAAATCGGTTTTTGGCCCATAGGCCCAAAATGGTTGGTCCAATCATTTTGGACCCATGTAACAAATGTAGATCTTAACAAGACACACATTTTCTCCATTACATTTAATCAGCTATCTATTACCGTATCTGAGTTAATCTAATAACAAAGTCTGGGGTCAAAGTTCAAACTGACCAATGACCTTTGACCTTAGCATTTTCAAATGTAACATATGTCAGGTAAGTTGAATGGAAAAAGTTTAAGGTTTCTATCTCTTACCGTTTTCGAGAATAAATACTTAAAAATGTGAAAAAAAAATTCAAGGGGCATAACTAAGTTGAATGGAAAAGGTTTCAGGTTTCTATCTCTTACCGTTTTCGAGAATAAATACTAAAAAAATGTGAAAAAAAATTTCAAGGGGCATAACTCACGAAGGGTCCATCTTAGAGTTTAAGTCCAATGTAACGAAGGTCCGCTTTGACCTAACAAACATTTTTTGTCTTTACTCTTTATCAGCTATCTCTTATGGTTTCTGAGATAATACCATAACAAGATTTTCGGACCAGGGGGGAATAATTCGTGAACGTTAAAGATTTTCAACCTTTCCCTTTTTGTTATCAACTAGACATGGTCTTGACTACTATGTTAAAATATCAAAAGGATTTGTCCAGCCAATTTTCCGAAATGAGGCAGAAAAGAATAATAATAATAATAACTAGTATGTCAATTGTTCGAAGAACAATTGATAGGTCTTTCCCTGAAGTTGCGTCATAATATTCTCATAATTGATTCATCGATAAGACCAACACTCTAGGTAAAATATGTACATTTATTGATTCTTTAACAATAAAAACAGATTTTTGGCTGTGACTTTGACCTTTGACCTGGACCTCATTTTGAAGGTCATGTCTTCTTGGACATTTTTTGTATAGAATATAAGTTTGTATCTTCAATGGTATTTGAGCTATAAGCAAATAACCCAAATTCGGACATCAAAATTCGGTTTTTGGTCCATAGGCCCCAAACGGTTGGTCCAATCATTTCGGACCCATGTAACAAATGTAGATCTCAATAAGATATACATTTTCTCCAATACATTTAATCAGCTATCTATTACGGTTTCTGAGCTAATTCAATGACAAGGTCTGAGGTCAAAGTTCAAAGTGACCAATGACCTTTGACCTTAGCATTTTTAGATGTAACACATATCACCTAAGATGAATGGAAAAGGTTCCAGGTTTCTATCTCTTACCGTTTTAGAGAAAAACATACTAGAAGTTGTGACGAAATTTTGCGGGGGCATAACTCATGAACGGTCAACCGCAGAGTTTCGGTCAAATGTAACGAAGGTCCGTCATGACCTAACAAACTCTTTTTAATTACACTTCTTCAGCTATCTCTTATGGTTTCTGAGTTTATCCCATAACAACGTTTTTCGGACTTTGGGCGAAAATTCTTGAACGAAAAAAGATTTTGGACCGTTCCCTATTTCTTATCAACTAGACTTGGTCTGAACTATTGTGTTAAAATATCAAAAGGATATGTCCATCTTATTTTCCGGGAATGAGGCAGAAAAGAAGAAAAATGATAATAATAATCAGAAGAAATACAGAAAGGTCTTTCCCTTGGAAAGGGGAAAGACCTTAATAATCAGAAGAAATACAGAAAGGTCTTTCCCTTAGAAAGGGGAAAGACCTTAATAATCAGAAGAAATACAGAAAGGTCTTTTCCTTGGTGGTAATAGCTCACATGTTTTTTTTTGGACAAGAAGAGCTAATAAAATTTGTCAAAAGATATAAAGTATGTCTTAAAAGAAATACTATCTGAGAAGATAATTTTTAAATCAAAAAGAAAGTTATTCAGTATTTCAGTATTGCTTGCAATTGGCATATAAAGTATACACTTTATTTTATTATTAACATTACATGTTTTATAGTATGATACTATACTGCAGATAAAAAACAAGGACATAATAAATTCTAAGAGGTGATACAAGACATCGACGATCTTCTAATCTCATTATAGGTTTTTTTTTCTTTTACATAGACAGTTTTAATAAAGTGTCTTTACTTTACATAGTTTAAAATACGTGAATTTATTTAATGTGTAGCCAAGCAATAGATCAGAATGTTTTCCTGAGGTTATGGGAACAGCTCAGTGTTCTATTGCCTGCAAATAACGGCTGAAGTTAATAGAACACTGAACTGTTTCCATTACCGAGGGAAAATAATTCTGAGCCAATGCCTGACTGCATATAAAATATCGGTTTTATAACTTATCTGCACAAAAGAGAAAAAAGGTGTCTCTAAAACTCAAATTTACTGCAACGCATTTTAAATTAACATTAATAAATATCTACAAATATGCAAAATGGTGCGTTTTCGTGTTGAATCATTACATAATGGTAATTGATTTGCATTCCTTTACTGAGTTTCAAAACATAGTAATTAGAAATGGATTTTGTGTTCAACGTGATATGTAGTAAAATATGTAGTTTTTCTCACATTATTTGAGGTTGTTCATTATAAACAACATTAGTAGAAATAGATTCCATCAAACAAAATCTATGACACTAAAATAAATATGGTTTCGATCAATCACAGTGGCTAGGCAATAAAACAGTAATGCATATTCATGAAATCGTATTGCTAATGACAGTAGCCAAGAAAAGAACAGTAATGAATATTCATGAAATCGTTTAAACTAATCAGAGTAGCCAGGAAATACAACATACAAGGCAATAATTCACACCAGGCAATGGAACACTATGAAATAGAAAAAGGGGCAATAACAAAATTACTGAACACAGTTGTCAAGAGCCGAAATCCAAGAGACAAAAAGACAAATCAGGTGGAAACCACCGGAAAAATTGTCGACCGCAATAGTCCTGACTTGGTACACGCATTTCAAAAGAAATGGTGGGTTAAACTGGTTTTAAGGCATAACAAACCTCTTCTTCCAATGTGGTTGTGTCTTGTAGTAACTCAACAACAATTACTTTTGAAAGGTCATAAACAGTTGAAAGAAATGATCCTAGGTATAAGTAAAAATAGAATCATGGATCAGAGTTCGGACCTTAACTTCAATTTTTTTCTACAAGGGACTGATAAAAAAACTGCATTAAAGAACTTTTTTTATAATCGTAAGGGACGGAATATTTTGAAGCCTTGATTAATAAGGCGGTCACGGAGAAAACATTTAAAAGTAAACAACTACGAAAAGTTTAAAATACGTAATAAAACATATAAAACAATACAATTAGGTAATAAACATTTTTATTAAAGTGACTGTATACATTTTGCATGGTCAATTTTAATTTAAGGGGGTAGATCTGGGGTAGGAGGAGATAACTCCGTTTTTCACTTTTTTATTACTTACACGAACAAATAGAATTCTTGCAATAGGTATGATCAAAACTTTTAAATTGTAATTTTTTTTCCACACAGCAAATAAATATTCACTTTGTCATGAAAACAAATACCTAACATCGAGTTATTTATAATGAGTGCATTTTACCCTACTTTTCTGCAATGCCGTCCCAAGATAATGAAATTATGAAAAAGTCGGATTTCTTCCAAGGGAGGTAATTTATAGCACAGATTCGGCAATTTTCTTGAATTTTACTCATTTTATTCTAAATTAAGAAAAAATAGGACGGTAGAATTTTCTAAATTTTTAATATATCATACATTTACTAGTATTCTTTCTATTCTCAGTTTTTGGTGAAAATTAAACGACAGATTTTTTTTACAAGAAGTGTTTAATAGTGATCAAAACAGAGTAAATATTTCAGCCTATACTGTTCAGAGAACCCATGTACTTCAGTTCAAACAAGTTAAATTTACTGTCATTATTAATGCTCACTTTCATACGGGTCTAAACTACAGAATTTTGCATTTGAAATCATTTTAAATCAAATACAAATTTAATTAGAGCCGATTTTATACACCACAAACAAGTCCCAAACGGACGAAATCATATGAAGAAACAGGGTATCTTTGATGACCTCTAGACAAAAGACAGGACGGTAAAAATTGTTGAAAATTGCTTAAAGTCTACATAAACATGTGTAGTTTTGATACTGAAAATATTATAAGAATTAAACGAGTGGAAAATTTTAGGCTTCCCCAGGTCTACCCCCTTAAAAAAGTGTATACATTTTACAAATACAGTTTTAATTTTTTGAGCATTGTATGTGTTTCCTGTTATCTTCTCCAAATTAATTAGTGTATATATTTTAAGTAGACAATTTCATAAGGTGTATATATTTTACATGAATAGCTTCAATAAGGAATCTATACTTCACATAGACAGTTTTAAGAAAGTGCTTGTATTTTTTGTAAGGTGTATGCATTTTTAATAATCAGTCAGATTTAATAAAGGTAACAACAAAGGGATATGGAGTAAATGCAAATGAGACAAAGTCTCTACAAATACCTGGCAATACTGAGCAATCGAACAACGCTTGTTATTTTTCATCTTGAAGTCACCTTGAGGCCTTCAACAATGAACTTTACTCATACCTCATACAGTCCTTGTATCAGTAGCCGTTACTTATTGACGGATTGTTGACTGATTTATGACGGATTTTTGACTGATTGGTGAATGATTTTTTACTGATCGATGACGGATCCATGAATAACGGATGTGTACGTATTTTACGGAATGTAAACGTATTTTACTGATCGCATCCGTCAATAACGTGTTGTATCAATCAGTAAATCACGTATGACGGATACGTAAATATTTGGAATTTTAAGGCAAAACGAATAAGCATAATATTATTCTCGTGTGTTTCCAGGTTGCTAAATACATCTTTTTCGAAAACAAAGACGAATTTAAATCGTTTACATAAATTTGTGAATGAGAACTGGGTATCTAAACTGCATAATACAAGTCTGCCTTTTAGACTCGATCTTTGAAAACGACCAAAACAATATTTTTTGCAAATATTATGGATCATATTCTTTCAAAGGAGTTTTATATTTTGCACAACATTATTTTGATGAATTTTGACATATTTAAGTCTTGAAAATTTAGATTTTTAATGTGCGGTTTAAACTCTGTCTGTAAATATGACCAAAACAATTGAAATTTTTTGAAAATTTTATTCATCATATCCTTTCAAAGGAGTTTTATCTTTTGCGAAACACAATTTTAATGAATTTAACATATTTAAGGCTTGAAAATTTAGATTTTTAGAGTGCGGTTTAAACTCTGTCTATAAAAATGAACAAAACAATTGAAATATCTTAAGAATTTTATTCATCATATCCTTTCGAAGGAATTTTATCTTTTGCGAAACACAATTTTAATGAATTTTAAAATATTTAAGGCTTGAAAAGTTAGATTTTTAGTGTGCAGTTTAAACTTTGTCTATAAAAATGACCAAAACAATTGAAATTTTTGGAAAATATTATTCATAATATCATTTCGAAGGAGTTTTATCTTTTGCAAAACACAATTCTAATGTTTTTAGCATATTTAAGGCTTGAAAAGTCAGATATTAAGTTTGTGGTTTAAACTCAGTCTGTGAAATGACCAAAACAATTTAAATTTTTTTGAAAATTGTATTCATCATATCCTTTCGAAGGAGTTTTATCTTTTGAGAAACACAATTTTAATGAATTTTAGCATACTTAATGGTTGAAAAATCAGATTTTGAGTGTGTGTTTTAAACTCTGTCTATAAAAATAATCAAAAGAATTGAAATATTTTAAAAATTTTATTCATCATACCCTTTCGAAGGAGTTTAATCTTTTGCGAAACACAATTTTAATGAATTTTAACATATTTAAGGCTTGAAAAGATAGATTATTAGTCTGTCTATGAAAATGACCAACACAATTGAAGTTTGTTTGAAAATTTTATTCATAATATCCTTTCGAAGGAGTTTGATCTTTTGCGAAACACACCTTTAATGAATTTTAACATTTTTAAGGCTTGAAAAGTTAGATTTTTAGTCTGTGGTTTAAACTCAGTCTGTAGAAATGACCAAAACAAATTAAATTTTTTGAAAATTTTATTCATCATATCCATTCAAAGAAGTTTAATATTTTGGGAAGCACAATTTTAATGAATTTAAGCATTCTTTAAGGTTGAAAAATCAGATTTTATAAGTGTGGTTTAAACTCAATCTTTAAAAATGACCAAAAATTCGGTTTGTTGAAAATTTTACTTCATACAACCCTTTCAAAGGAGTTTTATATTTTGCAAAACACAATTTTTATTAATTTTAACATATTTAAGGCTTGAAAAGTTAGATTGTTAGTCTGGTATTTAAATTCTGTCAAAAAAATGACCAAAACAATTGAAATTTTTGAAAGTTTTATTCATAATATCCTTTCGAAGGAGTTTTGTCTTTTGCGAAACTCAATTTTAATGAATTTTAACATATTTAAGGCTTGAAAAGTTAGATTTTTAGTGTGGTATTTAAACTCTGTCTACAAAAATGACCAAAACAATTGAAATTTTTTGAAAATTTTATTCATAATATCCTTTCGCAGGAGTTTTATCTTTTGCGAAACACACCTTTTATGGATTTTAACATTTTTAAGGCTTGAAAAGTTAGATTTTTAGTCTGTGGTTTAAACTCAGTCTGTAGAAATGACCAAAACAAATTAAAGTTTTTGAAAATTTTATTCATCATATCCATTCAAAGAAGTTTAATATTTTGCGAAGCACAATTTTAATGAATTTAAGCATTCTTTAAGGTTGAAAAATCAGATTTTATATGCGTGGTTTAAACTCAATCTTTAAAAATGACCAAAAAAATTCGGTTTGTTGAAAATTTTACTTCATACAACCCTTTCAAAGGAGTTTTATATTTTGCAAAACACAATTTTTATTAATTTTAACATATTTAAGGCTTGAAAAGTTAGATTGTTAGTCTGGTATTTAAATTCTGTCTATAAAAATGACCAAAACAATTGAAATTTTTGAAAGTTTTATTCATAATATCCTTTCGAAGGAGTTTTGTCTTTTGCGAAACTCAATTTTAATGAATTTTAACATATTTAAGGCTTGAAAAGTTAGATTGTTAGTGTGGGATTTAAACTCTGTCTACAAAAATGACCAAAACAATTGAAATTTTTTGAAAATTTTATTCATAATATCCTTTCGAAGGAGTTTTATCTTTTGCAAAACACACCTTTTATGGATTTTAACATTTTTAAGGCTTGAAAAGTTAGATTTTTAGTCTGCGGTTTAAACTCAGTCTGTAGAAATGACAAAAACAATTTAAATTTTTTGAAAATTTTATTCATTATATCCTTTCGAAGGAGTTTTATATTTTGCGAAACACAATTTTAATGAATTTAAGTATTCTTTTAGGTTGAAAAATCAGATTTTTGGTGTGCGGTTTAAACTCAATCTTTAAAAATGACCAAAGCAATTTGAATTTTTTCAAAAAATTTATTCCTCATATCCTTTCGAAGGAGTTTGATATTTTGCGAAACACAATTTTAATGAATCTTTGCATACTGAAGGGTTGAAAAGTCAGATTTATAGTGTGCGGTTTAAACTCTGTCTATAAAAATGACCATAACAATTGAAATATTTAAAAAATTTTATTCATCATATCCTTTCGGAGGAGTTTTATCTTTTGTGAAACACAAATTTAATGTATTTTAACATATTTAAGGCTTGAAAAGTTAGATTGTTAGTCTGGATTATTAAACTCTGTCTACAAAAATGACCAAAACAATTTGAATTTTTTCAAAAAATTTATTCATCATATCCTTTCGAAGAAGTTTTATATTTTGCGAAACACAATTGTAATGAATCTCAGCATACTTAAGGCTTGAAAAGTTAGATTTTTAGTCTGCGGTTTAAACTCAGTCTGTAGAGATGACCAAAACAATGAAAATTTTATTCATCATATCCTTTCAAAGGAGTTTTATACTTTGCG
Organism: Modiolus philippinarum; assembly: GCA_002080025.1. Classification (NCBI taxonomy): domain Eukaryota; kingdom Metazoa; phylum Mollusca; class Bivalvia; order Mytilida; family Modiolidae; genus Modiolus; species Modiolus philippinarum. Next base: position 46,634 of record MJUU01047692.1, on the reverse strand, counting down.
AAGCACAATTTCAATGAATTTAAGCATTCTTTTAGGTTGAAAAATAAGATTTTTGGTGTGCGGTTTAAACTCAATCTTTAAAAATGACCAAAACAATTTGAATTTTTTCAAAAAATGTATACATCATATCCTTTCGAAGGAGTTTTATATTTTGCGAAGCACATTTTTAATGAATTTAAGCATACTGAAGGGTTGAAAATTCAGCTTTTTAGTCTGTGGTTGAAACCCAATCTTTAAAAATGACTGAAACAATTTAGTTTTTTGAAAATTTTATTCATCATATTCCTGTTTATTTCATGAATCACAATTCAAATCAATTTAAGCATATTTAGTGTTTGAAAAGAAGGATTTCCCAGTTGTTCGTGTATCAATGCGTCAAATCATTTGTTTTTTTGTTGTCATTCCATTTTTGTTTTCTCTTATTTGCATCCCTGTTATTGTCTAACAATTAACGTTTAACCATTTGTATAAATTATTTTGATATTGTTTTTTTTATCAAATTAAATTGTCTATTTTCGACGATTGGTTAAATCAGATGTGCTTCCAATTTTTAATGCATTCGAACAAACTGTATTATACACTGTGTATTTCCTACGTACAAGCAGAAACATCAAGTAAATATAATATTAACCTTAACGTACGGATTCAATATACCTAGGGTGTTATAATAATTTTTTTTAAATATTTCAATTCTAAATTCATTTTTGTGATGAAACTAAATTATTATTTCGCAAAATGTATTAACTTGAAAGATGACGTAAGGCTATCAATCAGTCATTTACGGATGGGACCGATCAATCATCCGTCAGTCACGTAATTTACGTATTGTATCCGTCAGATACGTGAATTACTTTCCTATTCGTCAGATTTTGACGGATTGTTGACTGATCGATCACTGATCGATGACTGATCGTTGACGGCTGACGGATCGCTTAATGATCGCTCTTTTAGTAACGACTACTGAAGCAAGGACTGTAGCAAATCAAGATGGCCCCTAGCACCGGTTTTAGCGGAATCTATTGCTAATTGTCGAGTAACGTACATCCACAGAGTGTATTAATTGTACATTGTTTATTTTAATAAGGTATTTATATTTAACATAGGTAGTATGTATCATTCATTTATACAGTTTTATGAAAGTGTATTTATTTTGCATGGAGAGTTTTAATAAAGTTTATTTAAGCGTAATTATTTTACATAGATAGTTTTAATACGGCGTATTTATTATATATAACGTGTTTAAATCTAGTGTATTAATTTTACATAGAGAATTTTATTAAAGTGTATATATATTTTACATAGAGAATTTTAGTAAAGTGTAATACTTTAATTTTTAGTAGTTTTAATACAGTATATCTACAATGTACTGAAAGTGTGCTATGGAAAAACGATTGAGAAGTGTAACTGTTATAGTCGATTGGTGCAAACAGAAAAATTGTCTGCACATTTGTCGTCATTTTTGCTGAAATTATGTGAAAACGATGTTCAAATGACAAAATGATGTCTGTCGACCCTGATTCACGTTAGTTTATACTATAAAATGCCTTCAGTTCTATATTTAAATTAAACGCAATGAAACAAGAGTGATTTAATCAGGTTGATTACGTGAATTTTAGAAGGCGAGAAGAATGTTACCATGAATTAGATAAAAATAATTTTAGGAACTATTACAATTAACAGTTTTGATCATTGACTACCCGAATTTTCAACAATATAAAGTAAAATGTTACCCTAAACCAAAACACAGCTCTGTTTGTCAGTGCATGTATGATTATAGTTGCTATGGTTGAGAAGTGTTTATTTGTAGGCCGCGCACTGGTTGAGATGTACATAAGCACTAGTTGAGATGTACATGGGCGCTAGTTGATTAGTGTATTCGTAAGTGTTTTTTTTGTTTTGTTTTTTTTTTCTTTTTTGTTTATCTTTTTTTGTTCTGTTTTGTTTTTATTTCTGTTTATTTACATTTTCGTTTATTTTATTTTGCGGTGGAGCTTACTTGATTTTCAACTAAACATATCATGCATTTGGTTCGCGGTTGCAACACTTTGTTGTGAATCTGTCGTCCCAGTTTAGGTTAGTTGTGTCGCCGAAGACAAAGTAGTGGCGAAAAATTGTTGTTGGTCTTTATCTTTGTTATTACTACATATCTGTTTCTTCCTTTCTTTCTTCCGCCTATTTTGTCCGGATATTTCTCAGAGATGCTTGGACATCATTCATATATACACTTTGCATAAAGTTGGATCAGGTTTAAGTGATGTGCATGCACCTACAAAATTTTCAAAATGACCGCCTATTCCAATTTCCGAGGAACTGTTTTATAGAAATTTGGATAAGAGGAAGGAATTTATGCAAAATTTTCGCCTAAATCAGATAAGTTAAACTTTTTTTTACGTATTATGGGGTCCATTTTGAAAAGAAAATTTTGACACTGCGAACAAGATACAATGGAAAAAATTTCAAAATGGCTGACATTTCAAAGATGGCCTCTACATTACATCAAAATTTACAATTTGTCCGATTTTATAAAAAAAAGATTTCTGGATATATTTCGACACTGCCAACTAGATGTAATCATGGAATATGCTTTTGCTAATTGCTAATTGTATTTCATAATGTGACCTTATATATATATATATATATATATATATATATATATATATATACGTCTGAAAATTAGCCCAACATTGTTAAATCTGCACATTGGTAGTTCCCTCTCCGGGATTCGAACCATTACTGTTGTGACATCTATGGCAACAGCGCTTGCACTACGTCCAGCGCCCTAGACCATGCGGCTACCTAGGCTATATAAAAATATAGCTTTCGGTAACCGGGTGATACCTCCTCGTAGGTTTAATCTAGGGTTGTAACGCAGTACATGATGTATAGGTGCTCGTGCAGATCAGCTGTTTGCATAGCAGAGAGGATTCAATGTCTTTCGACAAGGAATGCCGCCACACAAAGTTATAATTTTTATATAGTTCTCTGAAGTATGTGACAACTCTTCATACTATACCTGTCCAATGGATAATATCGCGAGATATTATACTGGGCTTGATGAATTATTTATATATACGTCTGAAAATCAGCACAGAAAATACGGCACAGAAAAGAAAAACGAAGAAACACACACACAAGGATGAACAACACGGACACAATAATAAAACCATAGGTAAGATCAGGTTACTCCTTTAAACACGTGTACAGCATAACGAAATTAGCCGATGCCACTGCTGGTGGACTAGAGGTCCCCGAGGGTAGTCACAAGTTCAATGTCTGACACGAAAAACTTACCTCGCGTTTTATAGAAATTTACTGTTTTTATCAAAATTCTAACCCCTGAAAAATACTGGGCTTCATTCTGTGTATAGCACTCGTTGGATGTCGTACTGAATTTGCCACTTATTTCAATATTTTTGGTAATGCGTACTTCTTTTTGACTACGTTTGGATTATGGCTTTCCGTATCATTTGCTTTTAATACTGGTGATGAGAAGCTACTCCTTGAAACACGTGTACAGCATAGTGAAATTTACCGTTTATTATGCAACATGGGTATTGATTGAATTTTCCAATAAATTAAGTTCAAATAGGTTAGGTTATGTTACACGCGCGCTATTTAAAAAAAAGTCTCTTATTAAATATTTTTCTTGTCACATTTTCTTCGCACAGCCCCACCAGAGACATATAATTACATTTCTCTGGCCACACCAAAAGTAGTAGAATCATCAATCCATTGATGGCGAATACCTAGTGGCAGAAGCATAAGAAGAGAATAAGAGTTTTATAAATGTTTAATCATAAGTAGTACGCAAGCAAGTATAGTGTGCAAAACCGATGTGGAACCTAAGTATCATCCAAAAAATTTGAAAGGATGTTTTACCTTCATAATGATAATCATTAAAATTCGTTTAGTGTGTGTTAAAGAATACAAATCAGCAAGAGCATATGCCCTTAATAACTATCGCATTGTGCCTTCTCAACGATCGCATTTGTTTACCAGGAACACTATTCAACCAGAGCAGTTGCACTAAAATTCTATGGCATATGTACTTCACAGCTGTCGCTCTAGAATGGACTGACAGTTATTATTTCGTCCAGAAGCAAAGCATAATGACTTGGTATTAAACAGCGTGTATTCACATACCAACGGCATCTAAGTACCTAAAAATTATATGCCAGTTACTGATATTATGTTCATAAAATTATGATTTTAGCATTTGTTTAACTAGACTAATTTAATAAAAGTTTGCGCAAAAGAAACAAGAAAGAAGCCATTCCGATTCATTCCACAGTTAATGTCAAGAGTTTCTCAGTTCTTAAAAAGCAAAATGAACAGAAAATTCTTCCATTTCGACTTAAATTCAACATTTCATATGTTTTTTTCTTCAAATCTTTTCAGAATGCAATATAAAACCCAAATCAACTATAACAGATGCACTTCTCAACCGTTTTACCGTAGCGCACTTTCAACACATTGATCTATTTCATACAGACATTTTTAATTAAGTGTATTTTTTACATAGATTATTTTCACAAAGCGTAAACATTTTACTTAGGTAGTTTTTAAAAAGTGTACATTTTACTTAGATAGTTTTAAAGTGGTGCATATATTTCATTAGAAAGTTTTAATAAAGTGTATTTATTTTTGCAAAGACAGTTTTAATAAGGTGTATGTATTTTAAAAAAGACTTCTTTAATAAATCGTATACATTTTGAATAGACAGTTTTAATAAAGTATAAATATTTTAAATAGACAGTTTTAAGTATATATATTTTAAATGGACAGTTTTAATGAAGTATATATATTTTAAATAGACAGTTTTAATAAAGTGTATGTAATGTATCTTGTTTTGCGATGTAGTTTTCACTAATATTCTTATTTTCGGGGTATGATAAAGAACAACAATATTGTTTCTTAAGTATTGTTTCTTGAGTCTAACCAACAAATTAATTTTTTTTTCGAAAACAAGAGTCATTAGGAATTACGCAACCGGATCTAGCTCTCATTAGAAATTGTGAGGAGGTTTTACACTATGTTTTGCCATTATTTGACAATATATGATATAATAAACTCCCCATGTGACGCTGAAAGTAAGATTTGTGCATGAAATTCCAATAAAAATATAGGCTTTTGCATGAGATCACACTAAATATCTTCATGAGTGCAAGAAATTCCGTCGTTTCTCTGGTTTTTGAGTGCAACAATATTAGAACGTAAGCAGCACATTTTCTTACAATATTAACAAATATCCCGATCTTTAATTTTAGACAACTGTAAGTACATATTTCTTTTGTAATATACAAACAGAAACGAATTGATTTATACAGCATCAAGGATCTAAAAATTATTCATCATTAATTCAATTCTTTATCATACCGTGGCTATTTTTTTGCAGCATTAACGTGTATTTAAACTAAATAGGAAAAGAGTGATATACATTAATTTTATCACTCTTTAACTTCTAACCATTTTTCCTTTAATTAGATAACATATATAAAAAGGTAAATTTCTAATATTTGCCTTTAGAAACATTACATTTAAATTATATAATACACAGCAACAACCGTTGTAAGAATATTTACGAAAGGCTCAATGGCACTATTTTAATTCAAACATTGAACTTAAAAATATAATAGATAAAAAAGTTAACTGAATGAAAAAAAAAGATCAGGTCAGGAATGGAAATAAATCCTTAACATTAAAATGGATGAATAATTAAATAGATAATGAAAAACCTAAATAGGTTCAAGAAAATAAGTAAAACAAAACAATAAATATATAAATACAAAAAATAGAATTCAATGAAAATATCGGTAGATAAAAATCTTCAGTTGTGTTTAAAATGAATGATGTTGTAAAAGGTTGTCTAGTATTTAGTCTATGCGGATCAGTCATTTTAACACTATCTTTATTGTAAAAGACTTTTGTCAGGTGGGATTGTCTGTCCAGCGTTGACTAATGACTGGTCAATCTTTATGAACACTACCGGTATTGTGAAATATTGACATCTGCTGAGCATACTTTGTTTTCGTTAAGAGTCAACGCTAGTCAGTCAATCTCAATCCTTTACAACACTAGAAATGCTGAGTATGACTAAACAGCGTTGATTCAGCACTGATCAGTCATTCTCAAAACTACCGGTATGTATATGTTATTGGGCTTTTGACAGCCATGTATCGTAAAATATCATCCCGTGATCCAGAATATGAAGCACAAGGGGGAGTGAGCTTTAAGGATCGACCCCAAGCTTTATATTCTGGATGATATTTTACAATACTTCAGCTGCCAAACGACCGATTACTTGTGTATCATCCTTTATTTTGTATTTTTGATTTTTAATTATTGAACCAAGGTTTCAAATTCTCCCAAAGTTGCGCGGGAAATTTGACATACATTTCATTCTCACTTTTTCCTCATAAAACATGTTTGTAGTTTGTAATAACATTATAAGCAAAGGTTTCGTAAACAGATGGATATTTTGACCAAACTACTTGAAAAATGTCGATTTTGAATGTTACAGCAACTTTTGGTTTTTATAATTCAGTCGTTCCATGGAGTTTTTTTTTTGACGTCATAATGTAAAAACAGAAATCTCTGCAGGATATATAAACGACTAAGTTTTTGTATTATTTCTTATGTCCAGTTTATCTATTTGTGTGATTATGTCTCTTGTTTAAATAACTAATCGGAAAGAGAAAATGTAATAGATGTTTTTTTTTATCCATTTTATTTCGTGGGAAAACATTATAAAAGTTTGAGTTTTGCTTTGAAACGTTTGGATAATCGCTTGATATATCAAGGTCAGCTTCTCACATATCCTTGTCAACCAGATACGGGTTTTGCGGAATCACTCTGCAGGTTGATATAATCATAAGGAAGGATGATTGAAATATTGAGAAATATTGACATCTGTTATAAATGCCCGTCTAGGTATGCGTCAACACTAGTCAGTTAATCTTAATCCTTTACATCACGAAATTGTTGAGAATAACTTATCAGCGTTGACTCAACACTTGACAGGCTTTTAAAACACAGGCAAAGACTGAAAGCGACTGAGATGCACCAGTTTTACTGTAGACAGACAATTGTAGTAAATAACTAGTGTTGAAACAGACTAATCAGAGTTGACAGAATTGTTTCCTTAGTGCGGCAGTGTTTTACACTAAGACTAGGCACCTTGAGCTAGTTGGAAGATTAGCGGCGAGCATCCCTTTATCTATCTTTGAAAATTAAGTATTTTTATCTTTTTAGCTCACCTGGCCAAGGGCCATGTGAGCTTTTACCATTACTTGGCGTCCGTCGTCCGTTGTCCGTTGTCGTCGTCCGTACACTTTCATATTTTTGCTATCTCCTCTGAAACCACTGGACCAATTTGAACCAAACCCCTACAGGAATGATGTATGGAAGTCCTTTACTTAGATTGCCGAATTTTTTTTCGATCCGTGAAAAAACATGGCCGCCAGCGCAGAACATAGTTTAACAAGGGCCCTATGGGAAAAGCATATATTTGCTATCTCCTCTGAAGCTACTGAAGCAAATTGAACCAAACTTTACAGGAATGATGTATGGCAGGTCATTTACTTAGTTTGCCGAAATTTTTTCGATCCGTGAAAAAACATGGCCGCCAGCGCAGAACATAGTTTAACATGGGAACCTATGGAAAAACAAATATTTGCTTTCTGATTTGAAGTTACTGAAGCAAATGGAACCAAACTTTACAGGAATGATGTATGGAAGGTCTTTTACTTAGTTTGCTGAAATTATTTAGATCCGTGAAAAACATGGCCGCTAGCGCAGAACATAGTTTAACATGGGACCCTATGGGAAAAGCAAATATTATCTATCTCCTCTGAAGTTACTGAAACAAATGGAACCGAACTTTACATGAATGATGTATGTAAGGTCCTTTACTTAGTTTGCCGAAATTTTTTCGATCCGTGAAAAAACATGGCTGCCAGCGCAGAACATAGTTTTACATGGGACCTTATGGAAAAAGCAAATATTTGCTATCTCCTCTTAAGTTACTGAAGCAAATGGAACCAAACTTTACAGGAATGATGTATTAAAGGTCATTTACTTAGTTTGCCGAAATTTTTTCGATCCGTGAAAAAACATGGCCGCTAGCGCAGAATTTAATTTAATATTGAACCCTATGGGAAAAGCATATACAGCGATGGAAACTTTCAACATTCCCTACCACACGCACACGATTCACACGATGAACGCACACGATTCACACGTTGAGCGCACACGATTCACACGATGAACGCACACTATTCACACGTTGAGCACACACGATTCGCACGATGAATGATACAGAAAGTTCTCAATCGTGTATCATGTACCGTGTATCGTGTACCGTGTACCATGTAACGTGCACCGTGTCGGTTAAATAATCTTATATATTTTCAATGTGATACATACGACCACAAATAAATAAAACAACTGTTAATTTTGACAAAAGAAAAAAGTCGGTTTTCCATATGAAATAGCTTTTATGACATCGGTGTTACAAAATATCTCTCGGGAACTGTCTCCAGTTTTACCGTAACAATATCAGAATAGGGTCGGCAAAAACGGGAAAAAAATTGTGTAATTTTGTCAGCAAAAACGGAAAAGAAATTAATCAATAAAATAAACAATGTTAATAAAAAACAATTAAAATTAAATAAAAAAAAACTCCAGATATATAGTAATGAACTGATGAAAGATGCTGCAAAATCAGCCAGAACTATCTAAGAAAAGAAACATTACTTTTAAATTACATTTACACAATATTGAAACTTTATGTAATTTGACCATAAATAAGAACAGGCACATTTTCTCTATTTTATATTATACCGGTGTCCGCAAAACCAAAACTTCATATCTTAACCATTAATTTAAAAGAAAGGGTACTTTTTTCTCTATTTTATATTATACCGCTGTCCGCATTTCATATAAATTAACCATAAATTTAAAAGAAAGATCACTTTTTCTCTAATCTATATTATACCAGTGTCCATAATACTAAAACTTCATATAATTTTACCATAAATTTAAAAGAAAAATAACTTTTTCTCTATTTTATATTATACCGGTGTCCGTAATACTAAAACTTCATATAATTTAGCCATAAATTGAAAAAGAAAGATAACTTTTTCTCTATTTTATATTATACCGGTGTCCGCAATACCAAAACTTCATTAAATTTACCCATTTTAACAGAAAGGGCACCTTTTCTCTTTTTTATATTATACGGATGTCCGCAATTCTAAAACTTCATATAATTTACCATAAATTTAAAAGAAAGATCACTTTTTCTCTATTTTATATTTTACCAGTGTTCGCAATACTAAAACTTCATATAATTTAACCACAAATTTAAAAGAAAGGGCACTTTTTCTCTATTTTATATTATACCGGTGTCCACAATACTAAAACTTCATATAATTTAACCACAAATTTAAAAGAAAGATCACTTTTTCTCTATTTTATATTTTACCAGTGTTCGCAATACTAAAACTCCATATAATTTAACCAGAAATATAACAGAAAAAGCACTTTTCTCTATTTTCTATTATACCGGTGTCCGCAATACTAAAATTTCATATAATTTAACCATAGATTTAAAAGAAAGGGCACTTTTTCTCTATTCTATATAATAACGATGTCTGCAATACTAAAACTTCATATAATTTGACCATATATTTAAAAGAAAGGGCATGCACTTTTTCTCTATTTTATATTATATCGGTGTCTGCAATACTAAAACTTCAATTAATTTGACCATGAATTTAAAAGAAAGATAACTTTTTCTCTATTTTATATTATACCGGTGTCCGTAATACTAAAACTTCATATAATTTGACCATAAATTTAAAAGAAAGAACACTTTTTCTCTATTTTATGTTATACCGGTATCCGCAATACTAAAACTTCATATAATTCAATCATAAATTGAAAAGAAAGATAATTTTTTCTCTATTTTATATTATACCGGTGTCTGCAATACTAAAAATTCATGAAATTTGCCCATAAATTTAACAGAAAGGGCACTTTTTCTCTTTTTTATATTATACGGGTGTCCGCAATTCTAAAACTTCATATATTTTACCATAAATTTAAAAGAAAGATCACTTTTTGTCTATTTTATATTATACCGGTGTCTGCAATACTAAAACTTTATATAATTTGACCATAGATTTAAAAGAAAGGGCAATTTTTCTCTATTTTATATTATACCGCTGTCTGCAATACAAAAACTTTTTATAATTTAACGATAAATTTCAAAGAAAGATCACTTTTTCTCTATTTTATATTATACCGGTGTTTGCAATACTAAAACTCCATATAGTTTAACCAGAAATATAAAAGAAAAGGCACTTTTTCTCTATTTTCTATTATACAGGTGTCCGCAATACTAAAACTTCATATAATTATACCATAAATTTAAAAGAAAGGGCATGCACTTTTTCTTTATTTTATATTATACCGGTGTAAGTAATACTAAAACTTCATATAATTTAACCATAAATTTAAAAGAAAGATCACTTTTTGTCTATTTTATATATACCGGTGTCTGCAATACTAAAACTTTATATAATTTGACCATAAATCTAAAAGAAAGGGCACTTTTTCTCTATTTTATATTATACCGGTGTCCGCAATACTACAGTCCCTGGACCAGTCAACATTCCCATTTTTGCGATCCGTCACGAGTCATCGATCCGTCACCGATCAGTCATGATTCAAAAGGCATCCGTCAGATCATTCATCAGTCAGCATTCATCCGTCAGGAGTCATCGTTCCTAAGCCACAGGTTGTTTGTACTCGTCATCCGTCATCCGTCACTGTTCAGCATTCAGCCAATCAGATTGCATTAGTCATCCGTCACCCGTCATTTTTTATTTCAATTCAGGGTAATTAAAATATAGGAATGCTAGTGTTTTGAAGTGATAATACATCGGCGTGCGAATGCCGAGAGAAAAGAAAAAAAATATGGAACATAGAATAAAAATTAATCAATTTTTCTAAATTATACTTTGGAATTCTATTTCAATAAAAAAATCTGTGAATTCTTATCCATAAATTTAATGACACATTAAACGGGAAATAAAATGAATATTTGGAAGATTTATTAGTAATTTTTATCACTTTTTTCATTTTTATGTAATTTTTCACACAATACTGTGTAAAAGGAAAGTTTATGAATGACCGGTGTCTATGTAATGACTAAAATGAAGATTCTTAAGTAATTTTTTATCCAACTTTTCATTGTCATGGAATTTTGAACAAACATAGTGTAAAAGGAAAGTTTCGCACTGACCGATATATATTCAATGACTAAAATGAAGATTTATCAGTAATTTTTTTATCACATTTTTTCATTTTCATGGATTTTTGAACAAAATAATGTGTAAAAGAAAAGTTTCGCACTGACTGGTGTCGATGTAACGACTAAAATGAAGATTCATAAGTAATATTTTATCCTTTTTTTCATTTTCATGGAATTTTGAACACAATAATGTGTAAAAAGAAAGTTTTGCACTGGCCGGTATAATGCAATGACTAAAATGAAGATTAGTGAGTATTTTTTATCCCATTTTTTCATTTTCATGGAATTTTGAACAAAATGATGTGTAAAAGGAAAGTTTCGCACTGACCGGTAACTATGTAATGACTAAAATGAAGATTCATAAGTAATTTTCTCATCCAATTTTTTCATTTTCATGGAATTTTGAACAAAATAATGTATAAAAGGAAAGTTTCGCACTGACCGGTATATATTTAATGACTAAAATGAAGATCTTTCAGAAATTTTTTATCCTATTTTTTCATTTTGAACAAAACAATGTGTAAAGGGAAAGTTTTGCACTGACCGGTATACATGTAATGACTAAAATGAAGATTCGTAAGTATTTTTTCATCCCTTTTTTCATTTCCATGGAATTTTGAACAAAATAATTTGTAAAAGGAAAGTTTTGCACTGACCGGTATACATGTAATGACTAAAATGAAGATTCGTAAGTATTTTTTTATCCCAGTTTTTCATTTCCATCTAATTTTGGACAAAATAATGTGTAAAAGGAAAGTTTCGCACTGACCGGTATATATTTAATGACTAAAATGAAGATTTATCAGTAATTTTTTATCCCATTTTTTCATTTTCATGGAATTTTGAACAAAATAATGAGTAAAAGAAAAGTTTCGCACTGACCGGTGTCTATGTAATGACTAAAATTAAAATTTACCAGTAATTGTTTTATCCCATTTTTTCATTTTTCATGGAATTTTGAACAAAATAATGTGTAAAAGGAAAGTTTTGCACTGACCGGTGTCTATGTAATGACTAACATGAAGATTTACCAGTAATTGTTTTATCCCATTTTTTCATTTTTCATGGAATTTTGAACAAAATAATGTGTAAAAGGAAAGTTTTGCACTGACCGGTGTCTATGTAATGACTTAAATGAAGATTTACCAGTAATTGTTTTATCCCATTTTTTCATTTTTCATGGAATTTTGAACAAAATACTGTGTGAAAGGAAAGTTTCGCACTGACCGGTATATATTTAATGACTAAAATGAAGATGTATCAGTAATTTTTTTATCCCATTTTTTCATTTTCATGGAATTTTGAATATAATGTGTAAAAGGAAAGTTTCGCACTGACCGGTGTCTATGTAATGACTAAAATGAAGATTTATCAGTAATTTTTTATCCCATTTTTTCATTTTCATGGAATTTTAAACAAAATAATGTGTAAAAGGAAAGTTTCGCACTGAACGGTGTCTATGTAATGACTAAAATGAAGATTCATTAGTATTTTTTCATCCCATTTTTTTCATTTTCATGGAATTTTGAACAAAATAATGTGTTAAAAGAAAGTTTCGCACTGTATATATTTAATGAAAAAAATGAAGATTTATCAGTAATTTTTTTTATCACATTTTTTCATTTTCATGGAATTTTGAACAAAATAATGTGTAAAAGTAAAGTTTCGCACTGACCGGTGTCTATGTAATGACTAAAATGAAAATTCATAAGTAATTTTTTATCCCATTTTTTTCATTTTCATGGAATTTTGAACAAAATAATGTGAAAAAGGAAAGTTTTGAACTGACTGGTATACATTAAATGACTAAAATGAAGATTAGTAAGTATTTTTTTGTCCCATTTTTTTCATTTTCATGGAATTTTGGACAAAATCATGTGTAAAAAGAAAGTTTCGCACTGACCGGTATATATTTAATGACTAAAATGAAGATGTATCAGTAATTTTTTTATCACATTTTTTCATTTTCATGGAATTTTGAACAAAATAATGTGTAAAAAGAAAGTTTCGCACTGACCGGTGTCTATGTAATGACTAAAATGAAGATTTATCAGTAATTTTGTATCCCACTTTTTCATTTTAATGGAATTTTGAACAAAATAATGTGTAAAAGGAAAGTTTTGCACTGACCGGTGTCTATGTAATGACTGAAATGAAGATTCGTTAGTATTTTTTCATCCCATTTTTTTTCATTTTCATGGAATTTTAGACAAAATAATGTGTAAAAAGAAAGTTTCGCACTGACCGGTATATATTTAATGACTAAAATGAAGATTTATCAGTAATTTTTTCATCCCATTTTTTCATTTTCATGGAATTTTGAACAAAATAATGTGTAAAACTAAAGTTTCGCACTGACCGTTGTCTATGTAATGACTAAAATGAAGATTCATCAGTAATTTTTATCCCATTTTTTCATTTTCATGGAATTTTGAACAAAATAATGTGTAATAGGAAAGTTTTGCACTGACTGGTATACATGTAATGACTAAAATCAAGATTCGGAAGTATTTTTTATCCCATTTTTTCATTTTCATGGAATTCTGGACAAAATAATGTGAAAAAGGAAAGTTTCGCACTCAGCGGTATATATTTAATGACTAAAATGAAGATTTATCAGTAATTTTTTATCCCATTTTTTTTTTCATTTTCATGGAATTTTAAACAAAATAATGTGTAAAAGGAAAGTTTCGCACTGAACGGTGTCTATGTAATGACTAAAATGAAGATTCATTAGAATTTTTTCATTCCATTTTTTCATTTTCATGGAATTTTGAACAAAATAATGTGTAAAAAGAAAGTTTCGCACTGTATATATTTAATGAAAAAAAATGAAGATTTATCAGTATTTTTTTTTATCACATTTTTTTCATTTTCATGGAATTTTGAACAAAATAATGTGTAAAAGTAAAGTTTCGCACTAAAATGAAGATTCATAAGTAATTTTTTATCCCATTTTTTTCATTTTCATGGAATTTTGGACAATATAATGTGTAAAAAGAAAGTTTCGCACTGACCGGTATATATTTAATGACTAAAATGAAGATGTATCAGTAATTTTTTTATCACATTTTTTCATTTTCATGGAATTTTGAACAAAATAATGTGTAAAAAGAAAGTTTCGCACTGACCGGTGTCTATGTCATGACTAAAATGAAGATTTATCAGTAATTTTTTATCCCACTTTTTCATTTTAATGGAATTTTGAACAAAATAATGTGTAAAAGGAAAGATTTGCACTGACCGGTGTCTATGTAATGACTAAAATGAAGATTCGTTAGTATTTTTTCATCCCATTTTTTTTTTCATTTTCATGGAATTTGGACAAAATAATGTGTAAAAAGAAAGTTTCGCACTGACCGGTATATATTTAATGACTAAAATGAAGATTTATCAGTAATTTTTTCATCCCATTTTTTCATTTTTATCGAATTTTGAACAAAATAATGTGTAAAAGTAAAGTTTCGCACTGACCGGTGTCTATGTAATGACTAAAATGAAGATTCATCAGTAATTTTTATCCCATTTTTGTCATTTTCATGGAATTTTGAACAAAATAATGTGTAATAGGAAAGTTTTGCACTGACTGGTATAGATGTAATGACTAAAATGAAGATTCGTAAGTATTTTTTATCCCATTTTTTCATTTTCATGGAATTATGCACAAAATAATGTGCAAAAAAGAAAGTTTCGCACTCAGCGGTATATATTTAATGACTAAAATGAAGATGTATCAGTAATTTTTTCATCACATTTTTTCATTTTGCTGGAATTTTGAACAAAATAATGTGTAAAAGGAAAGTTTCGCACTGACCGGTATATATTTAATGACTAAAATGAAGATTTATCAGTAATTTTTTTTATCAGATTTTTTCATTTTCATGGAATTTTGAACAAAATAATGTGTAAAAGGCAAGTTTTGCACTGACCGGTGTCTATGTTATGACTAAAATGAAGATTCATAAGTATTTTTTAATCACATTTTTCATGTTCTTGAATCACTAAGAACTATCAGATACATGTATCTATAATGACTTTCAATCTTACTAGGAATTATGTACCAACGCTCGGTGAGATTCGTTTCGCCGGTAATTTTTCAATTCACCTGTATCAGTCATCCGTCACCGATCATCCGTGCATAATTAATTAGTTTCTTTCTATTCGTCATCCGTCATGATTCAAGAGTCAAGAGTCGCATCATTCATTAGTCATCAGTTAATTTTACTATCCGTCAGCCGTCAAAAGTCATGATTCAGCGATCATTCAGCGATCACTCACCAGTCAACGATCAGTCAAAATGGAATGTTGACTGATCCAGGGACTGTAAAACTTCATATAATTTAACCATAGATTTAAAAGAAAGATCACTTTTTCTCTATTTTATATTATACCGGTGTTCGCAATACTAAAACTCCATATAATTTAACCAGAAATATAAATGAAAAGGCACTTTTTCTCTATTTTCTATTATACTGGTGTCCACAATGCTAAAATTTCATATAATTTAACCATAAATTTATAAGAAAGGGCACTTTTTCTCTATTCTATATAATACCGGTGTCCGCAATACTAAAACTTCATAAAATTATACCATAAATTTAAAAGAAAGGGCATGCACTTTTTCTCTATTTTATATTATACCGGTGTACGTAATACTAAAACTTCATATAATTTAACCATAAATTTAAAAGAAAGATCACTTTTTGTCTATTTTATATTATACCGGTATCTGCAATACTAAATTTTTATATAATTTGACCATAAATTTAAAAGAAAGGGCACTTTTTCTCTATTTTATATTATACCGGTGTCTGTAATACTAAAACTTCATATAATTTAACCATAGATTTAAAAGAAAGATCACTTTTTCTCTATTTTATATTATACCGGTGTCTGCAATACTAAAACTCCATATAATTTAACCAGAAATATAAAAGAAAAGGCACTTTTTCTCTATTTTCTATTATGCTGGTGTCCGCAATACTAAAATTTTATACAATTTAACCATAAATTTAAAAGAAAGGGGACTTTTTCTCTATTCTATATTATACTGGTGTCCGCAATACTAAAACTTCATATAATTTGACCATAAATTTAAAAGAAAGGGCATGCACTTTTTCTCTATTTTATATTATACTGGTGCCTGCAATACTAAAACTTCAATTAATTTGACCATAAATTTAAAAGAAAGATAACTTTTTCTCTATTTTATATTATACCGGTGTCCGTAATACTAAAACTTCACATATTTTAACCATAAATTGAAAAGAAAGATAACTTTTTCTCTATCTTATATTATACCTGTGTCCGAAATACTATAACTTCATTAAATTTACCCATAAATTTAACAGAATGGGCACTTTTTCTCTATTTTATATTATACGGGTGTCCGCAAAACTAAAACTTCATATTATTTAACCATTAATATAAAAGAAAAGGCACTTTTTCTCTAATAATATAATATATGTATAAAGGTTTGTGTTCCTAAACAGTACATGCTTTTGTGACAAAAAATCGCCAGCGATACCTAATATGATAAAATTTTTATTTTTTTTCTTGTAAAATAGGCGGTTGAAAAACAAGTGTTGTGCATAAAACTGTCAAACATATATCTTTAAAATGCGGAATTCAAATGAAACGAGTAAACGCATGTTACACGATACACGCAATGAACGTTACACGTTACACGATACACGATACACGATGAGCGGACACGATTTACACGATGAGCGCTATTTTGGGAATGTTGAACGTTTCCATCGCTGTATTTGCTATCTCCACTAAAGCTACTGAAGCAAACTGAACCAAACTTTACAGGAATGATGTATGGAAGGTCCTTTTCTTAGTTTGCCAAATTTTTTTCGATCCATGAAAAAAACATGGCGTGACCCTATGGGAAAAGCAAATATTTGCTATCTACTCTGAAGTAACTGAAGCAAATGGAACCAAACTTTACAGGAATGATGTATCGAAGGTCTTTTACTTAGTTTGCCGAAATTTTTTCGATGCGTGAAAAAACATGGCCGCCAGCGTAGAATTTAGGTTAACATGGAACCCTATGGGAAAAGCATATATTTGCTATCTCCTCTGAAGCTACTGAAGCAAATCGAACCAAACTCTACAGGAATGATGTGTGGAAGGTCTTTTATGTAGATTGCCGAAATTTTTCCAATCTCCTTAAAACATGGCTGCCAGCGCAAAACATAGTCTAACATAGGACCCTATGGGAAAATCATCTATTTGCTATCTCCTCTGACACTACTGAAGCAAATTCAACCATTGGAGCCAGGAATGAGATAACCATCCTTATAATCATCATCTCTGAAATGTAAAGACGGTCCTCTGCAAAAATTATTCATTTCAATAGGATCAGACAAAAAACATGGGTGCTAATGAAGAACATAGCTAAACATTTGACCACATTGGTAAGAAAACATCTTTTTTAGTCATGTATGGCGTAGAAGCATTTTGCCAGGTGAGCGAAACAGGCTCAGTCTCTGAGCCTCTAGTTTGTTTCCTTTCAAGATCGTGGAGTCATTTGTCTACCTGTATTGGGGTTTATTCGTATGTTTATTGCATGATAGGAAAACGGGTCATTTAAAGGGAAGGATTGAGCATTCATAAATCAGTTAAACTCTACCGCTGGATTTTCCTAGAGTCGGTACAAAGTCCGGCTGTCCAGAGTTCCTATTGTTGTTTACGTTTGTCTTTTGTCTTATTTGTGTTCTTGTCGTTTTTTATAATTGTCTTTTTTTTATTTGTGTTTTTCCAGTGAAGTTCCTTGGTAGATTGTAGCTTGTAATTGTAATTTTCAGTCATTGTAGATGTTTCCTGTTATTCATTTTATTTCTTGAATCAACATGGCACAGACACTTGCAAAGCTGTACGGACATTTTCAGTTAAAAAAGGACTAACTCTTGTGAAAGCAGTCAAAACATCTGTCAATAGTAGAAACTCGAAAGAATTGCCTGAATCCATAATAAGAACGGAGAAAAGGATTCAAACAAGAAGTAAAAGATTGTTGGACTCACATTATCTTTTAGATTCGCATGAATGGAAAAGATATCTAGGCCATTCGTAAAGACTTCGTGTAACTTCAAAATATTTAAACAAAGAATATATTTTCACCCGTGTTTATTCAATGGCAAGAGAATAATACTGTGGAAGCACTTTATTCGGGGACCTCAATTTTCGTGGTTTACATAAATATCACTATTTCGTGGTACTTTTATTCTTGGTTAAGATTTCTATGAAATAAAACTCGAGGGAAAAATGCATTTCTAAACTAAACTGTGTAGTTTTAGCGAACCACGAAATTCACGAAAATTGGAACACCACGAAAAATAGTACTTTCACAGTATGCGACAATATTTCTTTCATAAATTACATAATTATGTTGTTTTTATCTTGAACATTATAGCTTCTATGTAAAGACTTTGTCAACTTTCAATTGATGTTGTTAATATTTTGCAGGGTTAGAAGTGAGAAGATGGCGATGTTGATAAAAAAGTTTGTATTTTTAATTTCTGCTTTATTTCTTAAAGCTTTGCTACAAACATATGTTTTCTATTACTATTACTTTTAAATGCTGTCTTTTACTTCTAATTATTGCATTTTGTTAGTTTTCTACAGATGGGTGCTGGCGCAACATTCCATCCGAATGCACTCAAAGAGTGTTCCACAAGTGCACTTCGAATTCACTTAAGAGTGATTCTGTGACATCCAACAGCTGACGTGTGACCGTTTTCAAGCGCTCTCAAAAAGCAGTCGCGGTCACGAAAGTTTTTCGCAAAATGCACTTGAACTATACATCTTCGCTGCTTTACATTATTTAAAACGATTGGTCGTTTTAAAACACGTGATATTAGTTGGACAAAGTTCACTTCAAATATTTCACAAATTTATATCTAGTCCGAGTTTAGATTAAGGTTTAAAACGGTCAAGATTTTATATACATACATTGAAATATGTTTAAAATAACACTGTAACATATCACACTGATTCAAACAAGAAGTACACCGAGACTGACGTAATCAAAATGTTAGAATCTTTGATCGACAATATTTTTGTCGAATTCGGAGGTCGTGTTTTCCAACAGACAATAGGGATTCCTATTGGAACTAACTGTGCGCCGCTTTCAGCTAACCTTTTCCTTTACTCGTACAAGGGCTTATTCAAAGAAAACAAAAATATTTAGCCCAGTCCTTTAATTTCAGCTTCCGCTACATAGACGATGTACTTTCTCTTAATAATCCTAAATTTAGGGAGTATTTACATCAGATCTATCCAAATGAGCTTGAAATTAAAGAAACACCTGAAACACCTAATTCAGCTTCGTACCTAGATCAGTTACTGTATATCGACGAAGATGGACGTTTGAAGTCTAAGCTGTATGATAAGCGTTCCCAATTGTGAACTTTCCCGTTCTTAGCAGCGATATACCTACCTCTCCAGCCTATGGAGTGTATATTTCACAGTTGATTCGTTACTGTCGAGCGCGTAGTTTGTACAGTGATTTTTTGAAAAGAGCAAATACACTGTCCCAAAAGCTGCTTAGTCAGGGATTTGTTCAACCTATGTAAATTTCATCCCTCAAGAAATTCCATGGCCGTCACCATAACATCATCGAAAGATATGACGTGTCAGTATCCCAAATGAATATGGACATTTTCATCTAGATTCATGTCTTCCCGGATTTGACTACCGACTTTGACATTTGCCTGGATTGACCCACTCACAGTGTGACGGGTGCTGTTAACAGAGCAGGACATGCTTACCTTCCGGAGCACCTGACGTCACTCTCAGTTTCACTGGAGTTCACACTGTGAGTGCTTTGTTTTGAATGTTGTGATTTCTGTTTCTGTGCTTTTTGTCTGTGTAGCGTCGTTGGTTTGTGTCTGGTGTCGTTGTCTTCTATGTTCTCGTTTTGGCCATGTCTTTGGACTTCGATTTTTGTAAATTTCACCCCTTTGTTCCTTCGGTATGCTACTGCCGTTGTATCACAAAATACAAATGCCTCTTGAACGTTGTCTTTTTGATATAGAGTATGTGCCATGAACAAACAAATGTCCGAGTTCATATTTAATATGTGAAGATTAATGAAAAGCCATATTGTTCATATAAAACTGCTTCAAAAGGATATGATTAAGTAAAATATTTTAAAAATTGAATTATTTTGGTCATTTGTACGGATTGCGTTTAAACCGCAGAATAAAAAACTTGCTTTTCGAACTTCTTAAGATTCGTGAAAAGATATATCACAACATACTGACATAAAAACTTTTTCAAAAAGATATGATAAAGTAAAATATTTAAGAAAATATTTATTTTGGTCTTTTGTAAAGATTTGCTTCAAACTGCAAAATGAAAACCTGACTTTTCAAACCTGCTAATGCTAGCATTCACGAAAAGCTATATCTCAACATATAAAACTTCATCGAAAAGATATAATATATTAAAATATGTAAAAATTATTTATTTTGTCAATTGAAAAGATTTGTTTGAAACCTCAAAATGAAAACTTGACTTTTCAAACATGTTTATGAAAGATTCGTCGAATTTATATCGCAACAAAAAAACTTCTTCGACAGGACATGATAAAGTAAATATTTTTAAAAAAATGATTTATTTTTTTCATTTGCAAAGATTTAGCTTAAAGATGGTCACTCCTCAGGTTTTTGAAACTGTCTCTGACTTTCGGAGTTCTCTTAGTTTATCCATCATGATGCTTTAAAAAATTTGCACACTGACCTCTACTTTTCTTTTCAAAGTATGATATTTGTTATCATCAATAGACTTCTGACAAAATTTGATGAAATTCTTGATATTCCTTCATTGAATTTCAAAGGTCGATTGCCTTAATGCAAAGTGAATGAAAAGTCTAGACAAGTTCGATTTCCCGTCAAAATTTTAGGTGTTTAAATCTCAAAAATGGTCACACTGACCTATCAATATTTTTTGCTTAAAATGATGTATGATTTATATTCTAATAAATAAAAATATTAATTTTAAATCTTTGATATAATAAATTTGAAGAGTGACCATCCTTAAACCGCACAATAAAAAAATTACTTTTGAAACATAATTATGTAAAGATTCATGAAAAACCATATCGGAACATATACAGCTTCATAAATAGAATATGCTAAAAAAATATTTAAAAAATGATTTATTTTGGTCATTTGTAAAGATTAAGTTTAATCTGCAAAACTTTCAAACATACATATGCTAAAATTTATGAAAAGTATATCGCATCAATTGAAACTTCTTACATTGGATTTGATGAAACAAAAAACTGACAGTGTGTGTCTTATAAAATCTTCCACAACAAAGTATCAATGGGATATAAGCGGGAAAAGGGATTTGCCTATAGGATAAGAGAGTGTAATTTGCTCGTGATTGCCTTGGAATCTTTTTGGCCACCGAATCTACAGCTCGGTAATACTGCATTTAAAAATTATAAATTGCTACTTTATTATCTGCAATAAAATAATTAAAAAAACATAAAAAAAGGTGCTCCTAGTTTGCGTTTAATTTAAGCATTTTTCGTCGAATTTAGGGTAATCACCTAGAGGTCAAAATTAAGGACGGAAAACCAATGGCAACATATAACTTTTTGCAGTTGAAAATTTGGGCGATGACTGGTTCTTCACGGACAATAACAGTTTTGAGAGAAAAGGAGACTGATAAAGTTGTTAGAGGAGGAAACGTTATTAATGTCGCCTACGGAAACTGAATTACACTATTTTAACCTTTAAAAGCAAGAGGGACACGGGATGACGGCTTACAAAAAAAAAAAAAAAAAAAAAAAAAAAAAAATCACTGAAAAAATTTACGGGAAAACGGGAATGCATGTCAGGCGTGAAGCGGGACCGATTGGAAATTAAAACAGAAAAAGTGACCAATAGGAGTCTAAATTATTTTCTCGATTCGGGGAAGCGGGAAAAATGCGGCATTTTGGGAAGAGGGTCCAATTTAGACACTGTTTTGAATATGGTCGATGGTCGGTGCTTAAAATATATTAATGAATATAGTCCATTTTCCCGTCCGATAAAACAGAATATGTTTCTAAATTAAGATTTATTCGATCAAAAGGATGTTATTATAATTTAACATATCTGCATTATACAGACATTTGTTTCGTATTTGATTATCCAAATAGAACGCTACGTGGATATATATTTTACTATCTAAGCTATCGCATCGTGATAAATGTAACCTAATTTAAAAAAACTCGTTTTAAGTTGTGATCCTTGCGATAGCTTCAAAGACTAGTGAATGCAAAAAAAATAGTTGTCAGGGAATACCTACATTCCAAAAAAAAGATGGAACTTCGCGAAAGCTAAGAACACGCGAAGTGCACTTCAAAAGGGAACTTCAAGTTCAATTTAAGGTAGTAGACCTGGGGTAACCCCAAAAATTTCCACAAATTCAATTTTCCTCAAATTCACAGCATGAAACAATTATGTGCTAATATACTTCAAGAAAAAATTTTGAAAAGGTTCACCGGAAGATTTTTGATATACAGCTCATAGAAACACTCGTGTCTAAGGGGTCTTAAATACTCTTAAGAAATCACCATAAGGCGTATACTAATGAACTGTATTTTAGTAAGAAACAGCGTAAATAAGTCCTACACTGCTAAGCTGCTTCTTAGAAACTTGTTGAACTAAATACCAGATAATAAATATCATAAGCACGCATTAAGTGTTGATTTGCAGTACCAATGAAATTGCATTGTCAAAAATATGCATAAAATAGAGCTTTGTTCAATTTCTTCTAAATGAAAATCCAATGGTTCAATTTTCATCAAAAACTGAGAAATAAAAGATCCTCCACACATATGAATTATGTCAAAATTTTAGAAAAATTAACCGTACCATTTTTTCACAATATTCGGAAACCTGCATGAAAAGGCATAATTTTCCTCAATACTGAACGTCAAGTTCAAAGAATTACCTCCCTTGCCAGCTATCTGACTTTCCTTTAATGTTAATATTTTCAAAATGCCTTTCAAAACCTCGTAATTCTAATGTAGGTATTATGAAGTGTTTTATCAAAAGGCTGTATTTTCATGATAAAATGGATATTTCATTTCTATTAATGGATTTTTTTTTATATATCTTGCTTTTTATTCATACCAAGTGCAACAAGTAATTTTTATATAAAAAGGAGTTATCTCCTCTTACCTCAGGTCTACTACCTTAAGTGCTATTTTGGAACGTTGCGTCTACATCAATCTGTATGTTATTGCACTTGTATTTATAAAACTGAGGGTAATAACAAAATTACCGAATAGAATTGTCACTAGTCGAAACCCTGAGAGAAAAGTACAAAGCATGTGTAAAACAAACTGAAAATTTACAACCGTAATGGGCCTGATCCGGCACAGGCACTTCAAAAGAAATGGTGGTCAAATGCGCGCGTTACGCTCCTATGGCGCGTTAAGCTAACTCATTCATTAAAGTCGTGAACGGAAGTAACTCAACTGCAATTACTCTTGAAAGTCGTAGGCAGCGAAAAAAAAAGTCCATCTCAGTACTAAGTAAAAATGAACCTGGAATCACAGTTCAAACCGAAGACTTATATTTCCAATATAAATAAATGAGATTCAATTTCTGACAATAGGTGTAATAACAAAATTACCCAACAGAGATGTCAAGAGCCAAAGTCCATAAGACAACAAGACGAATGAGGTGGAAACTACTGGAAAAGTTATCCACTGCAATGGTCCTGATTGGTACAGGCATTTCAAAAGAAATGGTGGGTTAAACCGGTTTTATTGCTAGGCAAAACTCCCCTTCATATTAACATCGATTGAATGAATATGGCCACAGTATTAAATTGTGTGAATGCGATATTGCATGATGGAGATAACGAACCGCCGATTTATAATTACAGTATATCATGCACTTAATGCCAGATAGGAGAAAATGATCGAAACAGTACTTGTGTTATTTATAGAACTGTAGATAAAGCCAATGCGTCGCTGATGACAGCGAAAGCTTCAATCCTCTATGGACCCTAGAGAGACATGGTCACCAAACGATCGTGTATATTTAACTGGAACTCTCTGGTTATATCAAAGAAATTCTCACAGAGGAAATGAATCCAAAATAAAGTTCACGTCAATTGTGGGGACCAACGTGTCCTGTCTTCATCTTGCCATATCCAGCCAACGATACATCCAAAACTATGACAGTTATCATACTTATTATATTTCTGATAAACAGGTGGCAAATCAGTTCAATAAGAATATTTATGAACGTTCTTAAAAATAATAGAATTAAATAAAGTTAGATTATATCCTCCGCACTAAGATGACATACTCGTCTTGTTAAAAATGTTGGGTTAAAAGAACGATTATCATATATTTTGACAGAAGTTAAGCAAATAAAATGAAGTTCTAAGCTTGAAAAAATATCATATGTTCCAGTATGTATGAGAACCCTTGTCTATAAGATCTCTAACTGTATCTCTAAGTGCCAATACATGATATCCAGGTTCATGGTCTGCACTCCCTAATTTGTCACTTTGTCACTTTACAAGAGTTATCTTGTTTGGACGTGGACAAGCAAAAATCTCCAGAACTTCAGAGTAAGTGTTTTATTCACACATCTTTACATTTAGATCATATTGATTATTTGTTGTCTATCAGTTTTTAAACATATTTGGGTTTATGGTCTTCCAAACGTTTAGATTTTATCTGCACTGAAGAGACATAAGTTGTCGAAATGCGCATATGCAGAATTTATATCACAGTAACTTCGGTATTTAGTCACATAAATATGAAGAAATTTTTAGTGAATTTTTTAATGATCAATGTACCTCATAAATCATCTGATATAAAATATTTTCTGTTAAACTATCAATAATTCTACTCATGTACCATGGAATCAGTTGCATGTCACTGACAAAAATATTTTATTTCCATAGGGCAACCGTGTATAGGAATAATTCAAAATATTTCCCCACTGATGCTTCAAACGTTGACAACTTTCATTTTCTCAGAAATAATTCAGTTTTTAAGAAATTCAGATCAGAAAATTTCTATTTTCCTTAGTGCTCAGTACAACTGGGAATGGGGAAATGCCATGAAAGTATGATTCTTTGTAAAAGCTAAACGCTACTTCGACAATGAACTCAAAGCATGCCAAGCACTTACCTACGTGTCCATTTGGCAAACAATCCTTTACAATATTTCATGTAAGTTTTCAATTTGCTACATTTCGGCCATTGCAAAATAAGGATTATTGGCAAGTTACTTAAACGACGACGATCAAATATCTTATCTTAGTTTAAACACTCCGCATTGCAACCGAAATATGTTCTTTAGGGTTTGTTCCAATGAATATTATTTCCTTTCCGTATAGTGATCCTCATATAGAGGCACTTGTCATTATTTGGAGGCTCTGTTCCCCCTCAATGGCATCAGATATGAAATATATACATATAAATAACAATGAAGGGATATGGAGTAAATGTAAATGAGACAAACTCTACAAATACATGGGTAAACCAAGCAATGGAACAACGCTTTTATTATTGTTCTTCATCTTGAAGTCACCATGAGGCCTTCAACAATGAGCATTGCTCATACCTCATAGCAAGTTCAAGACGGCCCCTAGCACCGGTTTAAGCGGAATTCATTACTAATTGCTGAGTAACGCCACATTCAGGTTTTTTTTCCTTTTGATCCATAGATGCAGGATCGTCAACAAACATAAACTCAATTGGCAAAGTGTCATCCATTTCCCGACAAAAAACTAGTTGAAGACGATCACAAAATTTAAACAACCACAGGGCACTCATCGAGCAAGTTGTAAGAACACTTGGCATAATAAAATCACGAGACGTGGGCACAATAAACAAGTGGTCAGAAAAACAATTTTAAATTACAGAATATAAAAAGCCAAAATTTGAAAGAATGACAATGAATTCACATGAAAAATTCACTCAAGAACAAGTACACCATAACTGAAATGTATATAGAGCATACATCTCTCTAACGGGGATTTTTTTTACGGACTCGACATGTGACCAGGTAAAAGGTGATGATGGGTTGGCGATTGCGAATGTTTTGACCATGTGCTTTTTGTCAGAAATAATAACGCATGGTTTGTGACGCAATCCGGAAGGTAAGACAATTTATTTTATTAAGTCTCCCAAACGAAGTTTGGGGAGACTTATTGTTTTTACTCAATTCTTATTATGTCACCCCAGACGTAGTCAGGACGACATATTTTTTTGTCCGTTTCTTTGTTATTATTAAGTCTCCCAAACGAAGTTTTGGGAGACCTATTCTTTTTACTCAATTCTCATTATTAAGTCGCCCAATCGTAGTTTGGCGACTTATTGGTTTTGCTCCGTTTCTTATTAAGTCTCCTAAACGAAGTTTGGGGAGACTCATTGTTTTTACTAAATTCTTATTATTTTTTTATTCTTGTTAAGTCTCCCAAACGAAGTTGGGAGACTTATTGTTTTTGTTGCGTTTCTTAATATTATTTTTCTTCCACCCTTCGTTATTCTGGTCGCAATGAACTTGTCCGACCCAGATCTCAGAGATCATAATTCCTTAAAGCTTTGAAACTTTGTAGGATGTTAGCCGTATATATCTAGATGTGCAATCAGAAAGGAGGGTTCCATTTAGGGTACATATGGGGGACTCAAAAAGGGTGGGGTTGTCCAATGTTAACCCTAAGGGAAAATGAAATTTTTAATGTTTTGCACCTTATTTCTCACTGTATCTCAAAAACTTTTAATACTAGCTCAATGAAACTTCATAAGAAAGATGTGTGTCATGTAAATAAGAGTTCCATGGTATTGGAAATTTCAAAATAACATTGGTTGCCATGGAAACCATGCAAAAAATTGGAAATTTTGAGAAAATTGTATTTTCTGCTTATAATTGTATTTTGATTACAGCAATATGTATTTCTTAGATTATAAGGGGAACCCCTGCCCATTTTTTTGGAAGGGGGTTAAAAATTGATTGAAATGGATGAGGAAATTTCAAAGTAACGATGGTTGCCATGGAAACCATGCAAAAAATTGAAAATTTTGAGAAAATTGTATTTTTTTGCTTATAATTGCATTTTGATTATAGGAATATGTATTACTTAGCCTGCCCAATTTTTTTTGGAAGAGGGTTTAAAATTGATTGTTGTGGATGGGGAAATTTCTCTGCGAACACAGTTATAACTTGTTATTATTCTTCTTTCTTTATTCTTGTCCGCGTGAACTTGTCCGAAACAGATCTCTGAGACCATTTGACCTAAAGCTTTCAAACTTCGTAGGCTGTTAGCCCCATTTATCTAGTTGTGCAACATTTAAAAAAAATTTCAGATAGGGGTTGATTAAGGGTACTTTTGGGGGGCTCAAATAGGGGTGGGGTCCTCCATGTTAACCCTATGGGGAAATGAAATTTTGAATTGTTTTCACCATTTTTTTCACTGTATCTTGAAAACTAGTAACTGTAACTCCATGAAACTTCATACAAAAGATGTTTGTCATGTAAGAAAGGGTCCCATAGAATTAGAAATTTCAAAATTAGTACCGTTGTCATGGAAACAATACAACAAATTGAAATTTTGAGAAAACTCATTTGTTATTGATAATTGTATATTCATTACAGCTATATGTATTATATAGATTATAAGGGGAAACACTGCCCAAATGTTTTTGAATCAAGGTATGAAATTTATTGTTTTGGAAAATGGAGCCTTTGATTTCCATAGAAACCAAGCCAAAATGCTATAATTTTCAAAATTAGTGCTGTTGCCATGGAAACCATACAAAAAATTAAAATTTTGAGAAAAAGCATTTATTATTGACAATTGTATTTTCATTACAGCTATATGTTTTATTTAGGTTATAAGGGGAACCCCTGTTAAAATTTTGTTTGAAACAAAGTATGAAATTCATTGTTATGGATAATGGAGCATTTAGTTGCCATGGAAACCGAGCCAAATGCTATTAATTAGAGAAAAACGTGTTTTCTGCTGTGTGATATGCTTTGATTTTAACTATATGTATGCAGTAAATTTTAACGGGAACACCTTCTCAATTTTTTTTTTTAAAAAGAAGTTTTAAAATGCCCAGAAATTCGATATGGGAGTTCGTTTGGGTTGACTTTTGTGTTTCGCTTGCGAACACATTTATAACTTGTTATTATTAAGTCTCCTAAACGAAGTTTGTGGAGACTTGTTGTTTTTGCTGTGTTTCTTATTATGTCGCCCCAGACGTAGCCGGGACGACATATTGTTCTTTGCCTGTTTCTTTATTATTATTATTAAGTCTCCCAAACGAAGTTTGGGGAGACTTATTGTTTTTGCTGTGTTTCTTTTTATTATTATTATTATTATTATTAAGGTCTTTCCTGACACCGGTCGGAAAGACCTTATAGTAATTCTTCTGATTATTATTATTATTATTATTATTATTATTATTAAGGTCTTTCACGACATTGTCAAAATGGCCGCCATTTTCAGGATGGCCGACAAATACGCAGTGTTGTCTGATTGAAAATTTTTAATCTGAATTTTCTTTGTTGACATTTGTTTGAATAATTTCATATTTGGTCAAAAGCTTAATTAGGATGAGTTTTACCTTTCATGAAATTTTCGGATTCAAAATGGCCGTCATTTTCAAGATGGCCGCCAGTTTACGTTTAAAAACTGTCGATCATTTATCTCACAAATGCCTTGACAGATTTTCATAAAACTTGGTAGAGATGTTTAGAATAATATTACCACGGAATCTGTACAAAAAAAAATGCAAAATGGTGGCCATTTTCAAGATGGCCGCCAAAAACACGTAAAAAATATTCACTTTATTCAATATCTAGGCAACTGCTTTACAGAAATTGATCATTTTTAGCTCACCTGGCTATGCCAGGGTGAGTTTTTGCCATCACTTGGCGTCCGGCGTCCGTCGTCCGTTCGTCCGTCCGTTGTAAACTTTTCATTCAAAGATCTTCTCCTCTGAAACCACTGGGCCAATTGGAACCAAACTTGGGCACAATAGTCCTTGGGTGGTCCCCTTCAAAAAAGTATTCGGCATGTCCGTACCTAATCCAAGATGGCCGCCTGTGGGGAACATAGTTTTAACATTGGACCCTATGGAAAAGACATTCAAGATCTTCTCAGAAACTACCAGTGCAGTTATAACCAAACTTAGACAAAATGGTCCTTAGATGGTCCCTGCCAAAAAATATATCCGACAGGTCCGTATCTAATCCAAGATGGCTGCCAGCGGGGAACATAGTTTTAACATTGGACCTATGAAAATTACATTCAAAGATCTTCTCAGAAACTACCGGTCAAATTATAACCAAACTTAGTAACAATTGTCCTTAAATGGTCCCTTCCAAAAAAGGTATCCGGCAAGTCCGTACCTAAACCAAGATGGCCGCCAGCGCTGAACATATTTTTAACATTGGACCCTATGGGAAAGACATTCAAAGATCTACTTCTCAGAAACTACCAGTCCAGTTATAACCAAACTTGGACACAATGGTCCGTAGATGGTTCCTTCCAAAAAGATATCCGACAGGTCCATATCTAATCCAAGATGGCCTCAGCAGGGAACATAGTTTTAGCATTGGACCCTATGGAAATTACATTCAAAGACCCTCTTCTCAGAAACTACCAATCAAATTATAACGAAACATAGTCACAATGGTCCTTAGATGGTCCCTTCCAAAAAAGGTATCCGACAGGTCCGTACCTAATCGAAGATGGCCGCCAGCGGGGAACATAGTTTTAACATTGGACCCTATGGAAAAGACATTTAAAGATGTTCTCAGAAACTACTAGTCCAATTATAACCAAACTTTAATACAATGGTCCTTAGACGGTCCCTTCCAAAAAGGTATCCAACAGGTCCGTACCTAATCCAAGATGGCCGCCAACGGGGCACATAATTCTAACATTGGACCTTATGGAAAAGACTTTCAAAGATCTTCTTCTCGAAACTACCAGTCCAATTATAACCAAACTTGGACACAATAGTCCTTAGATGGTCCCTTTCAAAAAGGTATCCGACAGGTCCGTATATAATTCAAGATGGCCGCCAGCGGGGAACATAGTTTTAACATTGATCCCTATGGAAATTACATTCAAAGATCTTCTCAAAAATACCAGTCCAATTATAACCAAACTTAGTCACAGTGATCCTTAGATAGTGCCTTCCAAAAAAGGTATCCGACAGGTCCGTACCTAATCCAAGATGGCCACCAGCGGGGAACATAGTTTTAACATTGGACCCTATGAAAAAGACATTCAAAGATGTTCTTCTCAGAAGCTACCAGTCCAATTATAACTAAACTTAGACACAATAGTCCTTAGATGGTCCCTTTTAAAAAAGGTATCTGACAGGTCCGTACTAATCCAAAAATGGCCACCAATGGGGAACATAGTTTTAACATTGGACCCTATGGAAATTACATTCAAAGATCTTCTTCTCAGAAACTACCAGTCCAATTATAACCAAACTTAGTCTTAATGATCCTTAGATGGTCCCTTCCAAAAAAGGTATCCGGCAAGTCTGTACCTAATCCAAGATTGACGCCAGCGGGGAACATAGTTTTAACATTGGACCCTATGGAAAAGACATTCAAAGATCTTCTTCTCTGAAACTACTGGTCCAATTAGAACCAAACTAAGCCACAATGGTTCTTAGGTGGTCCCATCCAAAAAATGTATCTGGCAGGTCCATACCTCATCCAAGATGGCAACCATCTGGAACATAGTTTTTACATTGGCCCTATTGATCTTAAGGGGAACCCCTGCCCAAATTTTTTTTGAATGGTGTTCTGTTATGGGGTAATGGATGGTGGATTTTTCGGTTGCCATGGAAACCAAACAAGAATACTGTAATTTTAGAAAAAAAACTATTCTGCTAAATTTTATGTTTTGTTTTTTCCTATTGGAAATGCCTATTATCTATGTCAGCCATGGTCCAGGTGAGCGATACGGGCTCTTGAGAGCCTCTTGTTTGTTTATAATTTCAGGAAGATTAGAGGAAGGAGTTAATGCAGATAAAATTCCAAGACAGCCGCTATTATTATGTCGTCCCAGACGTAGTCGGGACGATATATTGTTCTTTGTCTGAAAAAGTTTGTCCGGACGAGTTCTCGTAGATGCCTGGACAGAATAAATTCATATTTGGAACAAAGCTGGATCACCATTAGTAGATGTGCATAGAACAATTTAAAAATGAACCTTTTGAGCTATATGCTAGGCTATCTAGCGACGATGTACGGTCCCCATTGTTGCCTGCCGGCGAGGGGGCTTACGCCCCCTTCGAACCCCCACTACAGAGGGGGGCACATCCCCCTCTGGGACCCCCTGACATATCTTTTTAGTCTCCAACCGCGCGCGAAAAAATGCTTTTTTTTGCGAAATATATATTTTGTTCAATAAGCTCATTCTTTTATCCTAGAGCCTTAGGAACTTCCTCCTATAGCCCTGAAAAGGGATGGGGGCTACAAGCCTCAAACGATGTCTGAATGAAAGAAATTATGATGTGTTTTTCCTTTAATGAAATTTTCAGTTGGACAATCATAAGGAAATATGATACATCGACAAAACTTTTCAAAATGGTTGCCATTTCCAAGATGGCTGCGACACTGCGTAAAAATTTCAACTATGACCAATTTCAATGAAAATTGTATGCAGTGGCAAAAGTTTTTCAAAAATAGCTGCCATTTTCAAGATGGCCGCCCTTTTACGTTGAGAAATTGAGGATTCAATATCGCAGGAACTGTATTGAAGAATTTGTCCATATTGTGCATTGATTTCTAGGTAGATTTTGATACTAGGATCAGGAAGGAATCATCGACTTGGACGTCTTTGGCGACATCAGCTATTGCTTGCAATCTAGTTCTTATTAAGTCTCCAAAAGGAAGTTTGGGAGACTTATTGTTTTTGTTGTGTTTCTTATTATTAAGTCGCCCAAACGAAGTTTGGCGACTTATTGTTTTTGCTCCGTTTCTTATTATTATTATTAAGTATCCCAAACGAAGTTTGGGGAGACTTATTGTTTTTACTCAATTCTTATTATTATTCTTGTTCTTCTCGTTTTTCCGCCAAAATTTTGTCCGCGCGTTTTCTCAGAGACTAGTGCTCGGATCTTGACCAAACTTCATAGCAAGATAGGCCCTTATCTGGAATGGTGCAAGAAGGTTTCGGAATTTTCAAAATGGCACCAGTTGCCATGGAAACGGCAAAAAAGGCGGGAAAATGAAAGTGCTCAGAATTGGATGAAATTTTACAGAGAGGTTACTTAAGACATAGGGAATTGGTTTCTGGTCTCAAAGACTTCAGATTGGCACCGGTTGCCATGGAAACGGCAAAAAAGGCGGGAAAATGAAAGTGCTCAAAATTGGATGAAATTTTACAGGAAGGTTACTTAGGACACGGGGAATTGGTTTCTGGTGTCCAAGACTTCAAAATGGCACCTGTTGCCATGGAAATGGCAAAAAAGGCGGGAAAATCAAAGTATTCAGAATTGGATGAAAATTTACAGGTAGGTTGCTTAAGTCATGAGGAATTGGTTTCTGGTGTCCAAGACTTCAAAATTGCATCCGTTGCCATGGAAACAGAAATAGGCGGGAAATTGAAAGTGCTCAGAATCGAATGAAACTCAACAGACAGGCTGCCTACGATGTGTGGAAGTTATTTTTAGCCCGGATTTCTGATTTGGGAGTTCGTTTGGGAGACTTTTGTATCAGCATCCTGATACAGTTATAAATTATTATTATGTCGCCCCAGACGTAGTCGGGGAGACATATTGTTATTCCTCCGTTTCTTATTATTATTATTATTATTATTATTATTATTCCTCTTTTTCTTCCGCCATGAACTTGTCCCACCTGGTTCTCAAAGACCATTGGTCTAATCTTAACCAAACTTCACAGGAAGATGGAACCCCATCCCAAGATGTGCATTCCAGTCTTGAAATTTTCAAAATGACCGCCGTTGCCATGGAAACTGAAAAAAGGCGGGAAAATCAATTTGCTCCAATTTGGATGAAATTTTACGCAGAGGCTGCCATTCGTGTGACAAATTGAAATTCTAGGTCCATGGGAGGTTTGGGCGACTTTTGTGTTTCGCTTATTATTCCAGTCAAAGTTTGTCCGGTCAAGTACTCAGCGATGCATGATCAGAAGTTCATGAAACTTGACATAAAGTGCGTTTGAATATTTTTTTTTTCAAAATGGCCGCCATTTCCAAGATGGCCGCCAAAATACGTCAAAATTTCAATTTTGTCGGATTTCAACGAAAATTGATTTCTAGGTAGATTTTAACGCTGCGAACAAGATGGAATCGTCGAATTGGCTGCCAGGGGCGACATCAGCTATTGCTTGCAATTGCAAATCTAGTTATTATTATTATTCCTCTCTTTTCTTCCGCCATGAACTTGTCCACTTGATTTCTCGGAGACCGATGGTCCAATCTTAACCAAACTTCATATGAAAATGGAACCCCATCCCGAGATGTGCTTTTTGGTCTTGATATTTTCAAAATGGCCGCCGTTGCCATGGAAACTGAAAAAAGGCGGGAAAATTAAAAGTACTCCAAATTGCATGAAAATTTATAGGAAGCTTGTATAGGAACTGTAACACATATTTTGAGGTCAATTTTTTTTCAAAATGGCGGCCGTTGTCATGGAAACTGAAAAAAGGCGGGAAAATTCAAAGTTTATCGAACTGCTTCAAATTTTACATAATGGTTGTATAGAAAGTGTAGAACTAATTTTGAGAGTTAGAATTTGCCGCGATGCTGATCAATGGGAGGTTTGGGCGACTTTTGTGTTTCGCTTTGCGAACACAGTTATTACTTGTTATTATTCTTTTTCCGCTTCTTCTTCCGGCGTAAAATTCTTGTCCGGACATATCTCGAAGACCTTTGACCGTAACTTTATGAAACTTCACATGTTGGTAGAGGACAATGAGAAGATGTGCAATCCGGTGGACGAATTTCCAAAATGGCGGCCGTTGCCATGGAAACGGAAAAAAAGGCGGGAAAATTCAAAGTGCTCAGAATTGGATGAAATTTCACAGGAAGGTTGCCTGGCATGTATAAAATTGATTTTTGGTCTTAAAATTTTCAAAATGGCGGCCGTTGCAATGGAAACGGAAAAAAGGAGGGGAAATTCAAAATGCTCGGAAATGGATGAAATTTTACAGGAAGGTTGCCTAGCTTGCGTAAAATTTATTTTTGGCCTTAAAATTTCAAAATGGCGGCCGTTGTCATGGAAACCGAAAAAAGGCGGGAAAATTCAAAGTGCTCAGAATTGGATCAAAATTTACAGGAAAGTTGCCTAGCATGCATAAAATCGATTTTTGGTCTTAAAATTTTCAAAATGGCGGCTGTTGCCATGGAAACCAAAAAAGGCGGGAAAATTCAAAGTGTTCAGAATTGGATGAAATTTCACAGGAGGGTTGCTGTCAATGGGAGTTCGTTTTGGAGACTTTTGTGTTTCGCTCTGCGAACACAGTAATTCCTTGTTATTCTTCTTTCTTTATTCTCGTCCGCGTGAACTTGTCCGAAACAGATCTCATAGACCATTTGACCTAAAGCTTTCAAACTTTGTAGGATGTTAGCCCCATATATCTAGTTGTGCAACATCCTAAAAAATTTCAGATAGGGATTCATTAGGGTACTTTTGGGGGGCTCAAATAGGGGTGGGGTCCTCCATCTTAACCCTATGGGAAAATGAAATTTTGATTTTTTTTCACCATTTTTTCACTGTATCTTGAAAACTAGTAACTGTAACTCCATGAAACTTCATAGGAAAGATGTTTGTAATGTAAGAAAGGGTCCCATAGAATTAGAAATTTCAAAATTAGTACCGTTGCCATGGAAACAATACAAAAAAATTGAAATTTTGAGAAAATGCATTTATTATTGATAATAGTGTTTTCATTATATGTAAATTTAGGTTATAAGGGGAACCCCTGCCCAATTTTTTTTAAATCAAGGTATGAAATTCATTGTTATGGATAATGGAGCATCTGGTTACCATGGAAACCAAACCAAAATGCTATTATTTTTAAAATTAGTACTTTTGCCATGGAAACCATACAAAAAATTGAAATTTTGAGAAAAAAACATTTATTATTGACAAATGTATTTTCATTACAGCTCTATGTATCATTTAGGTTATAAGGGGAACCCCTGTCCAAACTTTTTTTTTTGAAAAAGTATGAAATTCGTTATTATGGATAATGGAGCAGATGGTTGCCATTGAAACTGAGCCAAAAAGCTATTATTTTGAGAAAAAACATTTTTCTGCTGTGTGATATGTTTTGATTTCAACTATATGAATGCAGTAAGTTATAACGGGAACCGCTGCTCAGTCTTTTTTTTAAAAAGGGGTTTTATAATGCCCAAAAATCCGATATGGGAGTTCGTTTGGGAGACTTTTGTGTTTCGCTTGCAAACACAGTTATAACTTGTTATTATTCTTTTTTTTCGTGTTTCGCCTCAGTTTTGTCCAAACGATTTCTCAGAGACCAGTGGTCCAAACTTTATGAAACTTCATGGGATGATAGATATAGATCCAGATTTGATCCTCAAGGTCTCAGAGTTTTCAAAATTGCGCCGGTTACCATGGAAACGGTAAAAAAACGGGAAAATCAAAGTGCTCAGAATTTGATGAAATTGTACAGGAAGGTTGCCTAACATGTGTAGAATTGACTTATGGTCTCCAAGACTTCAAAATGTCGACTGGTGCCATGGAAATGGTAAAAAAGGCGGGAAAATCAGAGTGCTCAGAATTTGATGAAATTTTACAGGAAGGTTGCCTAACATGTGTAGAATTGACTTCTGGTGTCCAAGACTTCAAAATGGCGACCGATGCCATGGAAATGGTAAAAAGGCGGGAAAATCAAAGTGTTCAGAATTTGATGAAATTTTACAGGAATTCAACTTGTGTGGAATTGACTTCCGGTGACCAAGACGTCAAAATGACAACCGGTACCATTGAAATGGTAAAATAGGCGGGAAAATCAAAGTGCTCAGAATTTAAAGAATTTTACTGGAATGTTGCCTAACATGTGAAGAATTTACTTTTGGTGTCCAAGACTTCAAATTGCGACCGGTGCCATGGAAATGGTAAAAAGGCGGAAAAATCAGAGTGCTCAGAATTGGATGACATTTTACAGGAAGTTTGCCTTACATGTGTAGAATTGGTTTCTAGTCTCCAAGACTTGCATTTGTAGAATTGGTTTCTGGTCTCCTAGACTTCAAAATGGGTGCTTTTGCCATGGAAACCGAAAATAACCAGGAAATTCAAAGTGCTCAGATTTGAATGAAATTTGACAGAAAGGTTGTTTATTAATCTGTGGATTTCATCTGAAACCTTAAGATTTCTGACATCATGGACATGGGAGTTCGTTTTGCAGACTTCTTGTGTTGCATCCAAACACAATTAATACTAGTTATTAAGTCTCCCGAACGAATTTGGGAGACTTATTGTTTTTGTTGCATTTCTTATTATTAAGTCGCCCAAACGAAGTTTGGCGACTTATTGTTTTTGCTCCGTTTCTTATTATTATCAATTATTATTATTAAGGTCTTTCCCTTTCAGGGGAAAGACCTTATAGTAATTCTTCTGATTATTATTATTATTATTAAGGTCTTTCCCGACTCCAGTCGGAAAGACCTTATAGTAATTCTTCTGATTATTATTAAGGTCTTTCCCTTTCAGGGGAAAGACCTTATAGTAATTCTTCTGGTTATTATCATTATTCTTGTTCTTCCGTAAGGCTTCTGTAACGAAAACCTTTTGACATATCATTACGAAACTTCGCGTAGTAACTGGAAATTGGAAATTCTCTTTCGAAACCCGGTTTCGGACGGAATCTATTTATAGTAATGGAGTTATCTCTCCGATCATGGTTTTTCTTGTTAGCAGATAAACTCAGAAACCCTAACCGATATCAAAAATCTGAGGTGGTGAAAATGTTTCTTTCATCCTCAGGATGATTTGTCATGCAAAAAATTTTTTTTGGGTCGCGACCCCGGTTACGCGTTTTTGACCCCTAAATATGCAAATTTTTCAAAGTTGTCCGATTTCGATGAAATTTGGTATCCAGGTTGCTTTAATGACCCTTTTAACAAATCTGGGGTCCAAAAAAAAATTTTGTCCGCCATTTTCAAAATGGCCACCATTTGAAATTTTGTTATCGCGTTATCTCGCAAACGATAAAAGATTTTTGAAAACATTACATGGCAAAAATGTTTCTCTCATTGAGATCTACATTTGATTCAATTGAACGAAAACTCTGCGACGAACTGTTTTTGAGTTATAGACCTTGACACGTTTTCGTAAATTGGTTTTTTGCGAATAACTTTTAAACGCTTAGAGATAATATAGTAAACATATATGTTTAAAGTGATCAGCATGAAAAGACCTTCAATTTGAGTACCAGGTTGAAGGTCATCGGTGACCTTTGACCTTGACCTTTGACCTTGTTAGCATATTAACTCAAAAACCGTAACAGATGGCTGAAAAATTATTCAGCAAAAATGTTCATCACATGAAGGGCTACATTTGTCTCATTTGGACCGAAGCTCTCCGATGTCTCCCTGAAGAGTTATTCCCCTTGACGCATTTCGGAAATAGGTTTTTGCGTATAACTTTTAAACATTTACAGATAGCATGGTCATGTAACATATCAAATTAATCAGTAAGAAGAGACTTTCAATTTGAACCCAAGGTCAAAGGTCATCAAGGTCATCGGTCAAGGTCATAGCCAATTTTTGGGTTTTTTTTAATGTTAAATCTTTAAAACGATTAAAAATGGCTACTCTAATATATTGGAGACAATGTGTGTCTAATCAAGATGATTTTAAACATGTAACATAACAAAACATAACATAAAACATAACATTGACTGGGAAAGACCTTGCAATTGTTCTCTGAACAATTGTCCTTTTAATTATTATTATTATTATTAGGTCTTTCCACTTTCCAACTGGAAAGCCTATAGTCTTTGTTCTGATTATTTTTTTTTAATTTTTATTCTTCCGCCGTTC
Organism: Modiolus philippinarum; assembly: GCA_002080025.1. NCBI lineage: Eukaryota > Metazoa > Mollusca > Bivalvia > Mytilida > Modiolidae > Modiolus > Modiolus philippinarum. The sequence continues at coordinate 8,270 of MJUU01047692.1, read as the reverse complement.
TTCGAACATTCCGTGTATATACATTTCGCGAGATGTCGGAAAGATTTTTGGTATATGATATTGTATAGTGATTCTGCATTTAAAACTGACCCTGTTTAATCGAACACTTTTCGCGAAGGGAGTTATCTCCCCTAACACTGTTTTGCTTGTTATCGGATCTCCTCTGAAACAGTAAGAGATATCGATTTACTTTCTTTTGCGAACAGTTTGTCTCATCCTTGGGATGATAAGTTACATTGGACCGAAGGGATCCAGTTACTCCTTATACGAGTTATTTCCCTTTTCATAATTTTTAGTTATATTAATTTATTTCTTCTGGACTGTCATTCATAAAGTCCAGTGATCTGAAATCATATGCAAGCATCAGGAAGCAACCCCCCTTTCGACCTCTTACCCAAGGAAGTAATATCAATAATATAACATAACAGCGCTTTTAATTTTTTTTCTTTGAGAATTCTTGGCCAAAGTAATCCCAATTAGAAAAAAAAAAAAAAAAAAAAAAAAAAAAAAAAGTGCCTTTTTTACATTAAAGGGAGATGAAAATTTCATTAATGTTTTTTTTAACCATAGATAATAAGTGTAGTTTAAAAAAAAATATTTGACATACTAACCAATCAGAACTCAACCTGCAATATTCACCTCGGTATATAATCTTGAGTACACAAAAGGGAAAATCCAGTTCTATATATAGAAACCTTACCATGCTATCTGAATTGTCCGTATTCATACGATGTCTTTGTTTTAAGATGTTTCGATATGGCCATTGTCTTTCGATTATTATTTTTGGACCGCCAGTTTGTTTCTCATTTACATAACCCGCCTAATATTCCCGGCAGACGACATTTTCTCCGGATTCTTTCTAATCCTTTCCGATACGAGCAATTTTTGAAATTATTTTATCGCTTCCTGTTATACGGATTTGTTGCGAAAAATCAGAAATTTATTGTTTTAACTCGAATGTTTTGTAGTATATATGCCATGATATATGCCTACATATTCAAAAGGCATTGTGTTTTAAGCAGTAAACATCATCAGCGATTTTTGACGCCGAAAGAACAACAATTTCAATAGGGCAGTGTCTGCGAGGTAGGTTCAGTTTCGTCTTATTACAACAAAACATGTATCACTAGTCTACAAGCACAAAAATGTATATAAATCCTTTCTTTTCAGCTCTTATATGTTGACAAACATGAAATATCAATTTTACAAATTCCACTGTGACATGACACCTTCCAAGTTTGCCATGACTCCCTTGAACTGAATTGTCGAAAAAACAGAACACATTCAAGATATTTCCCGTGTTTCTATGTGATGACATTTCGATATATAAGAGAGACTCAATGGAAGCGCTTCTTTGTCATAGGCAAGTTGTTTGTCAACAGGTAGTAGATAGGAAAGGTTGGTTCATGGCCCTGTCTGTCTTGTACATCATGTTCATGTACCTGTTCTGCAGGCGTGCCTGAGCAGATATTGGACACTGTGATTTCAACTAAAATAGTGGAAACGACTTGGTTTCAACCCTTCATTTGTCACAGTTCAAATTAAGGCACCAACCCTAGGTCTTGAATTTTAACTGATTTTTTAGCAAACAAATTTATGAAGTACTTGAGGCTTTCATCCTCCACACACCTTAACTTGATACCATGTGGGAAGCTCACAATTGCTAAATGATCATTAATCTTGCTGTCACTTTTAAATCACATATAGGGTTTATATTTGTTGTTGATTTGTTACGGACAAACAACTGTAATTTCAGACTTGAAGTAAAAGTAACCTTTATAATTACTATATCCACCTGAATATACTGGTATGCAAGGTTGGGTGGAAAAAAACACCCAGGTATTTACCGGTAAATACCGCCCTGGACAATACTGGACGATTGAAGTTGTAAATGGTCAGTTGCTGGACAAAACAAAGTTTAACATGTTAAAGTTGTCAATACAAATTCTAAATGGTCAATAGTATATACATTGTATCGGACTTTATTTACATTCAGATTTTGTTTTTGTTTTTTACCAATAAATACTGACCTGGACAATACTCTTCAAGTGGACAATACTGGACAATTGAAATTTTAAATGGTGAATTGGTGGACAAACCTTGCTGCACATTTACAAAGTTTAAGGGGTCAGTAAAATATACAATGTACCTGACTTTGTTTGATTTATTTGTTTGTTTGTTTGTTTGTTTTTTTTTTTTTTTTTTTTTTTTTTACAATGTACAAGCTGGACAGCCTGCAAACTGTTCATTGTCTTTTACTGACTACATTGGTTTCCTGTTCATTTTACCACAATATAACATAATCCCTTAAATAAACACCATTTGACAGCTATGATTTATAATTGCAACACATCCACCTTTTTGCTAAATGATCATGCTAATTAAAGGTATCATATAGGTACAGGTATATAGTACAGGTAAATCTGACAACTTTGTGACTTATTAATAACATCTTATTGGGTGAACAAATGAATAAAATTAAGTTGAAATTTTTTAACTCTTTCAACCAGTATCAATATGCACAAATTTATTTTTATATATTTGACCAGTATTTACCACTATGGCTACTGCCTTAGACTAAATGGACTAAGTAAAATTTGAACATACAACTTTAATATATGCCTATTAATATTTGAATTTACTAATATTATGATTAGGGACCGACCATTTAACTTGAAGGGGGGGGGGGGGCTATGGTTTTTTTTTTAAAAAA
>MJUU01047690.1:35886-48523 GCA_002080025.1 Modiolus philippinarum | reverse complement strand
CACACTAGTAAGCAATGAAGGGATATGGAGTAAATGCACATGAGACAAAGTCTCTACAAATACATTGTAAAAAGCAATGGAACAACACTTTTATTGTTGTTCTTCATCTTGAAGTCACCATTATGTAAAGAATATACGTTGTAGCAGCAACTTGATCACTGAGCAAAGGCATTTTTTTCCAGAAAGGGCAAAAATGTGTTACGAATCTTCAAAATGTCAGTAGGGTTCAATGTCGACTTTTGTAATTCTGGGCAACATGTTGTACCTTCTGATATTTTGGGTTCTAAAAGATAGTCTGATAATAATCATTTTAACAGACACATTTCTTTTCTCCAAGGAAGTTCTGTCGTTTTTCAATATATCAATAATTGCAATAATTTCAGCGTTTTCACCAGTAAAATACATTATATTGAATAGTATATCATTAGGTTATACATATATTAAAAGCGGACAAATTATTTTATTGCATGTGTATTTTTTTCTTTGACGAATCTAGTTTATCACTGCAAACTCCTTGTTTAAACATGTAATGTCGGCACATTTTAATTTCAGCCTTTCTAAACCTGTTAATCTCTTAGGCAATAAATATTTTGACAGACTTAATGAAGCACAATTCCTTAAGATGTATTATATTCATTGAAATCAGGTCTTTACTGGATCCAAATATACTGAAAATCGGATTATTATTAACTCGGAACTAAATTTAATAGTAAAAAAATAAGCCAGTTTCGGGGAAAACATCCTGAATCTTGAAAGCAAGCATTCTTATTATTTTTGCATTATGGACATTTATTGTATGTTATCGCAATGGAAGTTTTCTCAAATGCATATAAACTATGATTATTGTTATACAAAAATAAATCAATAGAGACGGAACTGAGTCAGAAAAAAAAATAAAAACGGGAAAATAATAATTTTGAAGCCACTCTTGGATGATTGGATCCGCGGTTGATCAAGAAATACAAAATCAATATAACTCCTACATTAACGTGTAAACTGAACAGTTCTATGAAATGACAATTATAAAGTCATGATAACAGTAAACACCTACAATGGCGGAAATTAAAATAAAATGTCACAATTCACAACGGAACCGCACTAGAAAACGCATCATAACTGACTAGAGACAAACAAAAATCCGAAAGGAACTCGGGATTGCCGGACTTAGTAACGGCACTAGCAAAAGCGCAATCAATGCAAAAAAAAATGGTTAACAGGTAACACGTACAATGGCTGAACATTATAAATACATGCCACAATCTGCAACGGAACTACAAAGGAAAAACACGAATAACACAACGTAAACAACGATAGGAACTAGGGACAGCCGGACTTGGTAGCGGCACTAGCAAAAGCCAGCGGTAGGGTTTAACCGGTTTATGGATACCCAAACCTCCCTTTTATCTGTTCGTTCCCCTATAGTTAAATAAACATACGAATAACACCTAATACAGGTGACTACTAACTCCATGACCACAATATTTAAAGGAGAGAAAAATGAAAATACGTAATTTTGAAAGATGGGTCAAGGAGTGCTCGCCGCTACACTGCCGGCTGGCTCAAGGAGCTTAGTCTGCTGGTAAAACACTGTCCCACTACGGAAGAAAAATCAAACTCAAAACTTCCCGAATGTTTTGGTCAAGAATCATCACATTTTTCAGTAAACATCGGCAGTATCAGTGAGAGGCCAGTATGTGTGCGAAATTTTAAGGTCACCAGATTTCAAAGCTAATTTAACGGATGAAAGCAGAATATCTTGTCGATATCCCCCCTGTTACGTAAAGAATGTAAGTTACCTCCCAGCTTCTCTGGATCTTTAATCAGTTTCTTGTATTTTTAACATTTTCGTAGAAACGAGGATTAGAAATACCCTTAGTAATAAGTTGTTTGCAAGAAACGCCATATTTAGATATCAAATGTATCTATTATTAAACTTCACAAATGTATTCAACAACTTACCCAAGTTGCATAATAACTGTAAAATTCGTTATGCTGCACACGTGTTTGAAGGAGTAACCTCTCATCACCAGCATTAAAATCAAACAATACGGAATTCCATAGTCAAAAGATAGTTTAAAAAGAAGTGGCATACACGGAATGAAGCAACAATATTTGTCAGCGATTAAAATTTTGATATAAACAGTAAATGTCTATAAAATGCAGGGTAATCTTTTTTATGTCATACAAGTCTGACTATTGGGCTTGTGAATACCCTAAAGGACCGCTGGTTCACCAGTAGTGGCATCGGCCCGATGGTTTCAAAATACAATCATTAATAAACTGTTATACACATACCTCTCACCAGCAGCATTAAAATCAAGTAATAAGGAAATCCATAATCAAAACGTAGTAAAAAAGCGCCATATACGGAATGAAGCCTCAGTATTTTTAAGTGATTAGAATTTTGATTAAAACGGTAAATTTCTATAAAAACGCAAGGTATTTTTTTTATGTCAGACAAGTCTGACTATTGGGCTAGTGAATACCCTCGGGGACCTCTGGTTCACCAGCAGTGGCATCGGCCAAATGGCTTCAAAATAAAATTTATACCCAAGTTGCACAATGATTAAATTTCTTTAATGTATTCCACAACTTATGAAATACCCAAGTTGCATAATAACTGTAAAAGTTGTTATGCTTTACACGTGATTCAAGGAGTAACCTCTCATTGCAAGCTTTAAAAGAAAGCAATCTGGAAATCCATAATGCAAAAGTAGTCAAAAAAGAAGTGCTAATTACTACAAATATCGCAACAGGAGGCCAGACAAATTTAGTATACAGAGTTAAACCGGTTGGTGGGTACTTAAACCTCCCCCTTTTCTATCCCGTTTTCCTCTTGTATAATAAGCATACGAATAAAGCCAAATACACATGACTACTAACGTTGAAAAACAAATGAATAAGACAAAACGTTATTTAAAAAGATGGGTCAAAAGAGTGCTCGTCGTTAAACTGCCGGCTAGATCAAGGAACCTAGTCTGTTTGTAAAACACTGTCGTACTGTGCAAGAAAAATCAAACCCAAATCTTCCCAAAGGGTTTTATAAGGAGTCGTTATGTATTTCAGTATATTGTGAGGCCAGTATGTGTGTAAAATATTATGTGAGAGGCCAGTATCTGTGTAAACATTAATCTAATTAAGGTACCCATGATTAATTTTGCCCATAACTATAATGTTATAGCAGCAACAACCTAAGTTTTATCCAGTTTCAAGTCTACTAAATGAACAGCTTTCTTGGTGTTTAAAAGTCTATATTAAAGTTATTAAATACATTTATCTAATTTTAAGTGGTCAAAATACGATATTATTTTCAATATTCTATGTATGCAATTAAGTTTTGTTAAGTTGTATAGAAAATACTGTGTTGAATATTAGAAACAACATTGTCTCTTTTATTACACTTGATCTTGGTTACTGTTTTAACATTGAACATCTTTTATTTCACGACCCTTAATGATTATACAATGTTAAATTGGGATAATAACAAAAATACCGAACAGAGTGGGCAAGAGCCGAAGTCCATGAGGCAAAAAGACAAATCGGGTGGAATGTCGACCGCAATGGTCTTGACTTGGTACAGGCATTTCAAAAGAAATGCTTGGTTAAACTGATTTTATGGCTACCCAAACCTCCCCTTCCATTGCGGTAGTGTCCGCTAGCAACTCAACAGCGACAGCTATTGAAAGGTCGTACACAGTTAAAAGAAATGATCATCCTAGTATTAAGTTAAGAAAGAATCTTGAATCAGAGCTCGTACCGAAGCTTCAAATTTATCAACAAGGGACTGATATCTATTAAAGAACTTTTTTAATGATCAAATGAGACGGAATTTTTCGAAGCCTTCGTTATTATTAGAAAATAAAGCATACTGCATATTACTGTCCCTTTTAGGGAAATTGATAATTTTGAAATTAAAATCGTCGCTCTTGTAGTAAATTTTGGTTCTGAGATGACCATTTTCATTAAATTCGAGATGTAAGTCCTAAAAGATGTAGATCGAGTGGTTTCATCGTTTTCTGAATCTCTACTGCTGGCGGACATATTAATGGAATCCATTTAGAAAAAAAGCGTTATTGATGGAAAGGGCATTATCAATATACATAATTAAGTGAGATTGAAAGATAAATTATCTTTTATTTAACCTACACAGCTAATACTCTGTCCAAGGAGGAGATATGACAGAACCATAAATCTGATTTGCTATCGTTTGGGATTTCAACCAAAAATTAAGAAACCGATCTCCCTTCCTTGTAAAGGGTACAAAAATTACACAAATGCCCAAACAAACAACGGTACAATGCTGGATCTCCCAAATGTTCTACAAAACCACTTTCTAAGATGCTTACTTCAATCTTGATAGCTGTAAAAGAGGGCCTTCAAAAATACTGTGATACTAGCTTTTCAAGAAGTGGTGTAAATGAAATGTGTATATTAAAAAAATTGAAAAGTTGCTCATTCCGGAAAGATCTGACAAAAAAAAACATAGTTTTACATTCGGTCATATGCGGTCATCAGAGCAGAACATAGTTTTACATTCGGTCATATGCGGTCATCAGAGCAGAACATAGTTTTACATTCGGTCATATGCGAAAGTCATATTTTGGTCATCTTCTCGAAGGAAATTCAACCAAACTTTAAAAATGTTGTTTTGGGGGTCTTTTTCAAAATTATTTCTCATTCAGGGTAACTTCGTATTTTTTATATTTAATTCAGACCCGACAAAAACATGGCCTACAGCAGAATGCGACAGAGCTATTGGGAAGTCATCATTGTCATCATCTGCTCTGAAATTATTGAAGCAAATATTTACTTAACTATAACCAAATTGTATATGAAAGGTCCTTTACAAAAATGTTTTATATATAGCTTAACATTAATCCTATGGGAAAATTATATTTTAATCATTTCCTCTTAAGTAAAAGTGACAACAAAAGTCTGAATCGATCAAAGGAAGAGACCAGTAAGGAAAATCCGTATAACATTCGACTGAATCAGGGAAACACAATCCAACACAGAACATTTTTGGCAAGCCGTCATATTCCCGACTTGGAACGGGCATTTTATAAATGAAATGTTGGGTTAAACCAGGTTTAATGATGCATCACCCTCCTGCTTATATGACGACTAACTATAGCTTCTGTGTGCCCAGATTGTGTTAAATGTCAAAGCCATAATATTGTCAGGGGGCACTACACTATTTCAATACGCCAATTTTTGACAGACCTCGAAAATAGTACTATTAAAAATAGTGCCTTTTAATTTGTAGTGACTCAAGCCAATTGATACATGTTATAATCAGCAAGATCATAGAATATTTCTAGGTGAATGACGGACCGCGAAGAACAGTTGAAAAAACATGATTAAGTTGCGTAACAAGCTAGAAAGGATCGAATGAAGTACGACCAAATACCGAAAATTCTCTGTTGCGACTATGTACAAAATTAACCGGAATATGTACATTTTTCTCTTTGAGCTTACTTACTGATATTGTCAGTATCTCCGTAATGACCTGATACAAAAATATATCATGCAATGACGTCACGAATATGACGTTGCCGATAAAAACAATAATGGTAGTTTTGAAGGNTCTCTCTCTCTCTCTCTCTGTATTTTCTTTGAATATTTTGTATTTTCTTTTAGATACCTTTTATTTCGCTGACAAAAGAGTATTACATTGCTTTTTTTCGACTAAACAGGGAAAACCGAATAACAATACTCTGTACTTTGATTCTCTTTGAGCTTACTTACTGATATTGTCAGTATCTCCGTAATGACCTGATACAAAAATATATCATGCAATGACGTCACGAATATGACGTTGCCGATAAAAACAATAATGGTAGTTTTGAAGGTCTCGACAGAAAATATCACTAGTATCACAGCACGTCCTATCGGACTCGCCGCGATACGGTGATATTTCCTGTCTCGACCTTTAAAACTACCATTATTCTATATAGATCTGAAAACAATATGGCTGCAAGACGGAGAAAAATAGCTTTACATTACCGTCGGGTATTAAAATAGTCATTAATTTAAAAAATTTAATGAATTTGATAATACAGACTCAGTTTTTGAGCCTATAGTTAAATTTTGTTGCTAGGTCATCGTTAACCTAGTTTATTTGAAGCGGTTAAAAGTTTAATTATTCGAAGTACTCAACTGTCCACTTAAGGGTATGACATACGCAACAGACTTTAAAATAAATGACATAGTATCAATCTTATAAAGGTTTGAAAAAACGTTACTAATTACATACCACGAATTGCTGTGCTTAAAAACTATATGTTTATATGCACTAGTTGTTTCAGATAAAACGAGGTATATCGATTGAATTTAATTTAATTGCACTGAATTTCTACTTCTTGAGATTATTTATTGACTTGTACTGCTTTCAACGAAATGAAATATTCACCCTAAGATCATGACTTGATATCATATTATGTAAATACAATCCAGTGATGTAATCATTTGTTCAATTTATTATCTTTCTCAGAGGTTTTTAATAGTTTTTTGATTCGAAGTTTAACAAAGTCATCACAATTTATTATTATATGTACCTTAAAGGAGATTTAAAAAGCAGATTATTAACACTTATGGTCTTATCTTTAATTATAGAAACTAGAATATAAGTTTTACGTAGTAATAAATTACCGAGGCCTGTTAGTGCATTAATATATAGCAGAACATTTTATTATACTCTCCAGTTATTTAAAGTAGATCGTGATTAATAAAAAATCTCAAAAAAATGGATGTTTCTTATTTCAAGATAATTCGTTATATTCCTTTTCCAAAAATAAGATAAAAGTGATATGTTCCCTATCATCTTTTTCTGTTAGCAGGAAAACTGTAAACTAAAGCAAAGTCACCTTAACTCGCTCACGAACTTCACTTTTAGGTGTTTGTGGTGGGCAGTTCTTTACATTGTTTTAGGTGTGACCGTATTTCTTGCAACAGCTATTTTTTTTACAAATGGACAGAAAAACAGGTCCATTTTAACTGATCAATAGCTACTGTATTCTGATCAATAGAGACTGGACAATGACAAGTGACACATGGGCAATTCCTACTTTTCACAAATGTCCATTCGGTGAGTCCTACTTTTCACAAATGTCCATTCGGTAAGTCCTACTTTTCACAAATGTCCATTCGGTGAGTCCTACTTTTCACAAATTTCCATTCGTCAATTCACATTAACTATTGATGATTATAAATGGACTATTTTCCCTTCAACTTATAAAAATGCTTAAGCTGCTATCAAGAGTTCGGGTCTAACGTCCGTAACACTGTAACATTAGACTTCTGGTAGTTGGGGTGTCTAAATCTGAACCTCTATTTTGCGCATCTAAGCAAAACTTCAGTATGCAATAAGAATATTGTCTAAACGATTTTGTATGTCTTAAACACAATAATCTTAATATAAATGAGCAATAAGTATCAAGTTTGCTTGAATAGTATTTTATATTTGCTAAAAATTCAAAACGTCTTATGAAACGGGTATAATTCTATACTAGTACTATGGAGTAGGTCAAATTTTCTCAATATGTTATAAAAAAATAAGGTAGCTGATCCCAATTTTTATTGAAATTGTCAAACGCGTTTCATCTAAGCACATTCGTTATAATTTAAAAAAAAGAGTTTTCATTTGATGTCCCAAATAACCATAATTGATTTTCTCCCCTTTCTCGAATAATTGATAAATTCTTCATGTTATGCAAAATCAACCAAATCCTATAAAAAGTAAAATCATCGACGGATCAAACCTTAAAACAAGCGGGTTCGATGTTGTCCCTGTCGATTTTACTATAGTATTAGCTAATTTTGTCAGTTTTTCCTAAATTCTGCACAAAATCTTTTTTTTTCAGAACAAAATTGTAAACCAAAATTATCCTTATTTGTTATAGCAATTACAAAAATGTATGGTGTTATAAACCAGTTTTATAGCTGGTGCCCTATAACCTTCCATTGTGGTAGTGTCTGGTAGCAACTCAACAGCAATTACTTTTGAAAAATGGTTAACATTGTAACGTTATCTTCATCCATGTACTAAGTAAAACAGAATCTCGAACAAAATGCATAAACAATTTCCTAAACTATATATGCTACTTAAATCTTTTTGGAATCAGATGTGGATTCTCAAAAACTCAAAAGACTTCTTTAACTGAACTCAACCACTGCAACAGTGTCAAAACATTTGATTTTTCAACTCTCTATACTACTCTTCCACACGATAAGCTAAAGTCAGTACTCCGGGAATTTAATACATCAGTCTTTCTGTACTAAAAGGGCGAAAGAAGATATTCATATTTAGTGATATGTAAAGATGGGGCCTATTTTGTTAAACAGCACACTTATTCACACAAAAAGTATACAGAGGAGGATGTCATTGCAATGCTTGAATTCTTGATTGATAAAATATTTGTGGAATTTGGAGGACATGTTTTCCAGCAGACAATAGGGATACCTATGGGGACTAATTGTGCGCCACTTTTAGCAGATATGTTTCTTTATTCGTATGAAGCCAGGTTCGCCAAATCGTTATTACATTTACTTGTTGTTATCTATATTTTAATATGGGAATTTTTTCATGATGCAGCATTTAAACATTATCTCAATGACACAAAAAGACAAAAGAATTACATTTACTTTTGTTTTTGCATATGTTTTGGCAATATGAGTTTTCTTAATATCTTTTAAACTATATTGAAGAGAAAAGTCGTGAGCGAAAATTAATAGAAATTCTGAATCCTATTTGGAAATAAGTCATAACCGTAATGTCAGTCTAAAAATAAGAACGATGACAACATCCAAAAAAACCATAGACATGATTATAAATTGAAGACACACACACATACAAGGATGAAATACACGGAACCAATAAAAACTATGGTTGGTGCACTAATAGGGTAAGCAACACCGGCTTCTTATTAGACACTCGCCGTGTTGAACATGTCAAATCCGGTAGAGGAATAAATACTTAAAGAATCTTGTACATTACATGCTACAACGTTTTTTGTTTTTATACCGCCATTATTCATTATGAAAGTCTGTTTATTTCATTTAAGATATTTGCAAATAAACACCTTTTGGATGAAATTTTATCACCTACTCCCCCGTTAATTTCTTTTCGTTGTTTTACAGACCTTAATAATGTTGTGGTTATGTCTTTTTGTCTGGACATATTATAACAAGCAATATATTTCTCAATTTATTTGGATAACAACAATAATAATGGTCATTTTGTTGGAATTTGTTCGTATAAAATCTCAATCGATGTTAGAGTGAAAGCCGAACTGACATTTCTGGCCTTTATCACTGTGATTAGCCAGTCAGTATATTTTACATGCATTTTAACTATCATAACGTATTATTATAAAGTAAAAGAAGACAGCATGGCTTTCCTGTATTCCATATTTATAAATGTTTTGAAATGTTTTGAAATATATATATGTTACAGGGAATCTGTATAACTGACAAAATCAGAGATTTCACGTAATCCCTGGTCGATTTAGGGAATAAATGAAATCCGTAAAAATCCCAGGGATTACATGTAATCCCTAGATTTTTTCATCATTTTTACACGTTTTACATTTTTTGTTGTTTTTATGTATCAAGTCGAATTGGGGATCATATTCTGATGAAAATTAGCATTTTCAACACAATTAAACATTTTTCAATCCAAATACAAGTTAGATCCGAACAAAATATATCTGCATTTTGCATACAAGAATAAGCTAAAAGTATGTCAAAAATTTAGAACAGCTATATTATAAACAGTAATGTTAAATTATGTCTTTCCCCCCTAATGGTCATCTTGGAAAAATTCCAAACCTGAAAAAACACCTTTTTGTGGAAGACCATCCGAAAACTATTGTGGCTAAGTTTGATTTTATTGGCCGAATAGTTTCAGAGATGACATTTGAATATGTTTCCCCACAGGGTTTAATGTTGAACTATGTTCTCCGCTCTTGTCAATGTTAGATATAGCACAGACTGAAAATGAAAATTTCCTTTCAATTGATTTTTGTTGCACTGAAAAGTTCCATTTAAAATCTGAAAATTATCTATTTTTACAATTACTTTAAATCCGAAAAGGAGTAGGGTCAATAAGATATGAATCTGGCCCAAAATTAAGACAATGTCATACAACCCTATATTTTTCTGAAATATTATTTCTGTAGATGCCTTTCAATAATTTAAATTCATAAACATCTAAATTATTATGAGTTACATAGAAAACAAATGTTGAAATCAGGCTTTTTATAGAAAACATGATAATTTTCTTAAAAATCTCAAAATTTTGTATGGTTTTTATTCAAAACGAAAGTGGGCACATGCGAACAACAAGAAAATATTTTGCAGAAAGTTGTATCATTATAATACCTTTCATGCCTTTAAATATTTTTTGTGTTGTTCCGATGTGCCCAATGTTAAAAGTAAGAAAATTGTCTAAAAAATCTTTGATTTCGACAAAATTTGCATAGTTTGATGTTATAAGGCAATTTTGCTGCGTCACATTTGTACAACGCGGAACTTACAATATAAAAAAACATGTAATGCGTGTTAGAGCAACTATTTAGTAATATAAATATTCATTTAAACATCACTTGATCAGAAAAGTAATTCTAAGTGGATATTTGGGGCCAATAATGGGGCTTATCGATCCTTCTCCTTTCTTTCTTGATTTTATGAGGTCAAAGGCATTATTATCAGACCTGCACAAAATAATTCAATATTTTCAATAAAGTTATATGAGAATGAACTTTCTCTGCATACATTCTAATTCAACTAAACCAAACAATAGTCTTACCTTTCGAAGAGATAGCAATCTTTCTCGGTTTCTTAACATTTTTTACTTGTAGCAAATTATGCTTCAAATGATTTGGTCAGACTTTGTTTTTAAGTGATATATTTTTGACTTTAAAGAGTTCTTCTGTGAAAGTTATTTCTTTTTGATTTATCATGATATTATAAATTTTTACCCACTATTATCCAAAAAATTAGTGCTTTTCAACACTTTTAAGATCTCAAACCAAACTCACTGACAAAGGTAATATGTAAGAGTTGATTGGAATTCATTTATTTGGAGTATTGGGGGTCATGGAAAACGTGTAAATATTCCAAGAAAAATCAGGGATTACATGTAATCACTGAACTTATGCGATTAAGTGATTACATGCATTCCCTGATATTTTTAGGGATTACACGTAATCCCTAATTACACAGATTCCCTGTAAAGTATATATAAATAAAATAAAATAAAATGAAAATAAATAAAATAAAATAAATTAAGAATTTTTGTCACGAATATTGTATGCTCTCTTTATAATTCAGTTATGGTGTACTTTTTCTTGAGAATCTGTCATATGAATACACTATCATGCTTTCTTATATTGGCATTTTTTTGGTGATTTCCAAATATTATTCTGACCACCTATTTATAGTGCCCACATTTCTGATTAAATTATGTTCAGTTTTCTTTCAGTTGACTGGATAACTGCTCTGATGTTACTTATATGTTGTGATCGTCCTCTGTTGGTGTTTTTGTCGGACAGCTGATGACAGCAATTGGAAGAACGCTTTGCAGGTACATTTTATGCTTATTGACGATCCTGCATTCATTTTCCTTAAATTACCATGCTCGACATCTAGCAAATGGGGATAATAACAAACTCACCGAACAGAATTGTAAAGAACCAAAGTTCATGAAGCAAAAAGACAATGTAGATGAAAAAACAGGAAANATTGTCAGCTGCAATGGCCCTGACTTGGTAGTGGCATTTCAAAAGAAATGGTGGAATAAGCCTGTGTTATGGGGCGTAAGACCTCCCCCTCCATTTTGTCCGATAGCAACTCAGCAGCAATTGCTATTGACAAGCCGTTTTCATTCGACTACTAAGTAAAATGAGGTAGTGAAAGATGTGATGGGTGGCTGATGGGTAAATGTCATTTTCTAACCCTAAGACAAGAACAGTTAAAATATAGGGTACATGTTACTTCTCTTACTTTCAAACAAGACAAAGGTGAAGGTTTCAATAACATATAAACAACGAATTACGCTCAAACCAGGGCCGTCTTGAACTTACTATGAGGTATGAGTAGCGCTCATTGTTGAGGGCCTCATGGTGACTTCAAGATGAAGAACAACAATAAAAGCATTGATCATTGCTTATTTTTAACATGTATTTGTAGATACTTTATTTAATGTGCATTCACTCCATATTCCTTCATTGTTTATTTCACGTATTTTGTAGCTTTGTAGGAAAACTATTTATTGATTTCAAATTGTAATTTACAGTTGTCACTTGACGTATGTGATGGTGCACTCAATATAATCAAAGAGTTCATTGCCATAATGATATATATATATATATATATATAAAACCTAAAACAAAGCAACAACACCAATACTACCGTTGTGCTAGATCCAATCGGATACATACAATGTGACCTGATTATAAACTTCAAAATGAACAAAGTAAATAGCACACAAAATTACAGTTGATATTTCGAGACCTGTCCGTCTCTTCTTCAAAACACAATAAAAAAAGTAGAAACAATCAAACAAAACCTATTTACAAAGACTAAACTACGAATGTTTATACAAAATATCGAGAGCTACATGTTGGATGCTGTTGTT
>MJUU01047690.1:522-21688 GCA_002080025.1 Modiolus philippinarum | reverse complement strand
TATACTATTGATACTTTCAAATTTTGGCATTTATTTTTATTAATTTCGAAATGTAATCCAGACCACCTGTTTTAAGTGCCCACATCTCACTATTTTATAACGCCAAGTTTTCTTACATTCGACTTGATGAGTGCCCTGTGTTTGTCTATATGTTGTAGTTGTCCGCTAGCTTAAGACACTAGCGCTTTTGTCGGGCATAGGAAGACAGTGATTGTAAGAGCAAATTGCCAGTTTAATTGATGTTTGTTGACAATCCCGCACCCATGACAAAGAAAGACATGGATGTAGCGTTGCTCGACAATTAGCAAAGAATTCCGCTTAAACCGGTGCTAGGGGCCGTCTTGAACTTACTATGAGGTATGAGCAAAGCTCATTGTTGAAGGCCTCATGGTGACTTCAAGATGAAGAACAACAATAAAAGCGTTGTTCCTTTGCTTTTTTTTGCCATGTATTTGTAGAAACTTTGTCTCGTGTGCATTTACTCCATATCCTTTTATTCACCATAACCTACAACTGAATACACTACGATTTCAACGGTGCTGGTGGAACCATTTTTCTTTTAGTTTAAAGATGTTAGTCAATCGTACTTCTTCCTCAATTTACCAAGTAAAAGTACCTTGCATCTTGGAAAACTGCAGACATGTATTCGACCTTGAGAGAGATCTATCAATTTAGATTGCAAATAAAAACGTTTTTGTTAGCTTCTTTATGAGCGTAGTATGTCAGAACCAATAGACTGGGTCGTCGGTATTACTGGTTAGTTGAGATAGTGAAGTCATATGTCGCTCCTTTAGTGGGATTGCTTCTCGTAACAAAAACAGTCATTCTGTTACATTGAGCCTTGAAATTATGCTTGTTAGCCGTCGACATCACAATAATTGTGACTTTAAAATAGCATCTTTGTATGACATGGGATGATAAGATCAGTAATTTCGGTAACAGTAGGAGTCTGTCGGTTGGTAAAACACTGAAGTGGAATATTTTCGTCCTTAATTGAAAACATTATGTCGAAAAAAATTACCTTTGATAAAATTGAAAATGTATTGGTACGAGGATATACAGTCAGTGAAAGACCTGAGGTCATCTTTTCTGCACAAGTTGAAGACATCGAAAGACATCATTAGTACATATCTTTTATAAAGTTCTTGGATACGTCATGAATATTCACAGAGCATTGTTTTCCTCTAAAGTAGCCAACAGATAGGCAGGGAAAGCTGGGACTCATTTTTTTTTGGTTCCCATGGCAACGCAACCTTAATGGTTGTAATATTCTCATTTAACTTGAAAACATTGAGGTCAGGACTCAAAGACAAAGAGCCAAGGACTAAAGTCTCTTTTCATTAATACAAATTTGATCTGTCTAAAAAGTGCTTTAGGGCTAACATAGCATTACTGTTTAGGATGCTGGTACAGAGGGCAGTGAGAAACATGGTGAATAGTAAAGAGATATATCGTAGATCGGCTTATTGTTTTGTGAAAGATAAATAGAGCGACGGAAATGTAAAAAAAATGTCCTGGAGGTGAATATTTTCGACGGACCCACTGCAGCACATTGGACATGCACATTACTGTCCTACACTAAATATTGCAGGTGAAAATCAACGACAGTTCCTTGAACAAAATATACGCATTTTTTTGGTACTGTTTGACCCTTTTGCATAAATGTTTAAGAAATGGCCTATTATATGATCCCATTCCTTACTAGATTTCGTGCTTTTATGGTTAAGAACGTCTAATTTTTTATTTATGCTTTTAATATTTTTTAAATTGTGGCCTATTCTACTATTCTTATTATATATGAATTTTAGCTTTTTGACCAAAATTGAAAAGGGTTAGACTTGAGATTTTGTTCAGTATTGGGTGATTTTGTTTAACATTTTTCTCCTTTGGTAATTTGAACTGGTGTGTATATATGGAATATAGGACATTTTGTTTTTGATACGGACTTTATCACGGCTAGTATCAAGTGAGCCCGCCTGTACGAGCTTGATGCGTTACGCAGTGATAAAGTCCGTGTCAAAAACAAAATATTCTATATTTTTTTAATCGGTAATTCACGAAATGATAAATAGAGCTGTATATCAAATTGAAATGAGTTGAAATTTATATTCGATCACAGCCAATTTATTATTAATTGCAATGATTTATATGCATTCTTCATTCAATATATTACGCGTATGAACACGCCATAAAGTACCAAACATGACGTCAGTATAGCAACCCGTACGTGACACCTTCACAGTGACCCGTTATTTTCTATCTCAAGGCCTGTTCAGTGATACTGACATTGTCAGGTAATGCAGATCAAAGGAAATTCATACAAATTACCGATAAATAACCTTTAATTTTCACCTCTTTTTTTCAAACCCCTATTGAATTAAACATATTTTATTGCAAATAAAGCAAAGGGATCGGGCACAAGTTATAACAACATTATTTAAAGCCCTCTCCCTACAATTTACAACATAACAAATATTATACAATATAGCAGCAATATAGATACAATATACATTAAGAAATCTTGATAAGAATAGAAAAGGAACAAAAGGTAATAGTTAAATATCATGTACACAAAACATAATTCTCACTTAAAATATTTTCACAATGTCAGTACATTTTTGATATGATTAATTTAATGATATCAAACGATAACAATAACAATATTGGTTGAATAAAATAGAAAAGAGAAGGAAAAATAGAAAGGAAAGGATAAGAAGAATCTGCAACAATCAATCAAATCTATGACTATTGTAAATATAACATTGGACTGCTCTAAAAATATCAGCATTTTGATCAAAGGTAAGATTTGCATTTCCAAAAAGAATCGTATCAAGGTCAATATTTCCATATATTCTTATTATTAGAAAAAACATGTCGAGTAGGCCAATAAGGTAAATGTATGCTTTACTCAATCTTTTTTTTTCAAAATTATATGGGCGACAATTTTCAAAAATAAATTAATTTATTTCTTCAACCTTTTCCATACTAAATTATTATTGAAAAAACTTATTTTATAAACACTAACACCGGAGCACTTGTTGTCACTCTCAGTGTCATGGGATTCACACTGTGAGTGCCTTTGTTTTGAATGCTGTGTTTTTATTTCTGTGTTTTGTAGCTGTCTAACTTCAATGATTTCTGTGTTCTCGTTTTTGACATGTCTTTGGACTGCGATTTTTGTAAATACAACTGTTTTGTTCCTTCGGAATTCTACTGCCGTTGTCTTTTGTTATTATTATTATTTGGTTTTGGTATTTCACTCTTATTTTAGTGCTTTCACTTATATTAGCGTAATAAGAATTTGTCAAATATTTGAAACAACATATTGTGTTATCTCCCTTATGCCATTATTTCCGTTTCAACATTTAGAAACAGTGGATAACAGGAACATCTACAATGGCTAAAAATACAATCAAATGCCACAATCTGCAAGGGAACTACACAGGAATAAACACAAATAATACAAAAGATAAACGTGAACAACGATATGAACTCAGGAAAGCCGGACTTGGTACCGTCATTAGCAATAGCCAGCGGTAGTGTTAAATCGGTTTATTGGTACCCAAACCTCCCTTTATCTGTCCCGTTTCCTTATAGTATAAGAAGTATACGAATGAGACCCAACACAGGTAGACTACTAACTCCATGACCACAATTTTGAAAGGAAAGAAAATGACAATACGCAATTATGAAAGATGGATCAAGGGCCGGTGCTCGCCTCTAAACTGTCGGCTAGCTCAGGGAACCTAGTCTGCTGGTAAAACACTGTCGCACTGAGGAAGAAAAATCAAGCTCAAACTCCCCGACGTGTTTGGTAAAAAATTATCATCGGCAATATCAGTGAATGGCCAGTATGTATGTAAAATATTCAGGTCGCTAGATCTCAAAGCTAATTTAATGGATACAAGCAGAGAATCTTGTCGATATCCCCTATTACGTATAAAATGCAAGTTACGTCATAGCTTTTCTGGATCTATAATCAGTATTGGCATATTTTAAACAACATTTCAGTAAAAAAGAGGATAAGAAATACCCATAGTAATGAACTGTTTGCGAGTAACACCATATTTAGATATAAAATTTTCATATCTATTATGAGGCTAGTTCGAGCCTTATAAAAATACCGGACAGAATTTTTTTATTTTAAGATATTTTGTGGGTCTAAACTCATGTAATACAAAAATAAAATAAAAATGATATGTTACCTATTATCTTTTCCTAATATCAGGACTGGGTTGCACAAAGCTCAATTAAAACTTAATAGACTATTAAAAGTTAATAGTCTATTAAATTAGTAGGAAATGGTAAAGCTTAATAGACTTTTAAATATTTAATAGTCTATTAACTTTTGTGCAACCCAGTCCTGGCTTTGAAAATCAGGCCAAATTCAGTATTTTTCAGCCATATTTACAAAGAATATATGAGGAGCTGTGAGAACATGCTTATCATTTATCTTTCATATTAAATAAATATAAGATAGATTTTTTTTTATTTTTGATATTTTTTAGATATACACTTCAGCTTCACGTTGAGCTGAAAAAATCTATATGTCACCGTTTATTTGATAAAGAGAAATATTTTATATAGTTAACGAAATAAACAATATTTACGGGAAAAGGGCGTTAATTCGCGGGAAAGTGTATGTCAATCTATTATGACGTCACAATGAAAAGGCCAATAATGGAATATTCTGGCTTGCAAATCAAGTCAATTCCGCATCCGACTTGTGCTTCGCAAATGCGCCGTGTATTAGTGTCGATCTACCTTAAATGTATTCAACAACTTATGAAATTTGTAACCCTGTTGTAAAAATTTGGCTGTGATAGTAATGTTACGTTCATTAAAATCGCCAAGAGTGAATTAAGCGCATGCGAATCGTACTAGTTGAGAAATATGCTTCCCGTAGGATGGAGCTAGATGAAGTCGCCATGTAGAAAGGGGAAATTAGTAATAGTGAAATCAAAATCATCAGTTTTATCATATATTTTAGTTTTTATTTTACCAGAGTCAATATTGATAGTTAGATCCAGAAAAAAGGGCAGTATTTTGAGTCATTGTTCGCTTTATCTAATTTCAGAAGTTATGGGTAAATCATGTCTACATCGTCTAAAAACTGGGGATTGTCAATAGTAAGTATATCGTCGATATACTTGCTGTTATAATTAAAAATAGAAATAAGCTTATTACTGTTTGGTAAGGTTCCGTTTTTAAGTTTTCTAGTGAAGTCTCGTTTATAAGAAAACAGAAAAAATCTGCTATTAAAGGTGCACAAATTTCATCCATGTGAATACCTATGACCAGTTGAATAACAATGTTGCCAAAGCGAACAAAATTGTTGTCCAGCAAATGATTGAGTGCATTAATCATAACATCACATGTCCAGGAACAATAATTATTGTAGGTAATATTAGAGAAGAATCCTTGTTTTTTCTTAGAACAAATGAACGTTTTGTCTTTTTCTCTCCTTCCCAGATTTTGGTCATGGAGTTAGTAGTCTACCTGTATTGGAATTTATTCGTATGTTTATTATACTATAGGTAAACGGAACATATAAACGGGAGGTTTGGGTATCCATAAACTGGCTTAACCCTACCCCTGGGTTTTCCAGTGCTAGTCCCAAGTCCTGCTGTCCCGAATTCCTATCGTTTACGTTTGTTTTTTGGTTTTTTTTGTGTGTTTTTCCTGGGTTATCCCAAACTAATTGTGGTAAGTAATTGTAATTTTCAGCAGTTGTATATGTTTCTTGTTATCCTCTTTTTCATAGTAAACAGGAAATCACACCAGAAATGGTTTGAGAATCCTTGTATTTTACTTTTTTGTTTCTTCAAGAGAGTCAAACATAACTTAATTTCAAATGCAACAGGCAATGTCACATATACTACATTGAGGGAACGCAAACATACCAAAATGGTTGCGAGATGAAAAGTAAAAAATGTAACAAAAACTTATAGACCAAGTTAATGTTCAATCACTGTTGCCATTGTCACTACAGAAGTTTCAACATATTTGGCAGATCGATACAATGCTTGTATTACACAAATGAGAGTAAATATTTTTGAGTAGATCCAGAGCTTATTCAGAGTTTATTAGTTAGAGACTATTACTGACTATTACAAAACTTTCTTTTGCAGTTTGACGAGAGCCACGTATAGAGCAGATCATGCTTACCCATTCCCAGTCTTTGTTCAGGTTAACAGTGTTAGCGCTTTAGTTTTGTGGCGTTCTCGTTTATTTTTGTTTTGTGAGGTTTTCTTAATTTATGTTTAATATGAATTGCCGTGTTTAGCTTTGTTATTCGTATGCCAATGTATAAGGTAAACATATTGTATTGATTGCATGTCACCTCATAAGAAACAACCCAAACAATTATCAATTTCAATTTGAAAATTTAAAATACATCGGATAAATGGGTACTTCATTTACTGACAGATGAACAGAAAAAAAGGACGACCGTAAAAAACTCAAAAAATTTTACTCTTAAAGTTTTCAATTCACAATGAAAGGATATGGAGTTAATGCAGATAAATCAAAGGTTCCAAGAATATGTGGTAAGAAAAAGCAATTGAACAACTCTTTTATTGTTGCTCTTCATCTTGAAGTCACCATGAGGCCTTCAACAATGAGCTTTGCTTAGACCTCATAGTAATTTCAAGACGGCTCCTGGTATCGGTTTGAGCGAAATTCATTGCTTATTGTGAAGAAAAGCTACACCCATGCTGTTCATTATCCATCAGTTCGGGGTGGGGTTGTCAACAAACACAAAATCAACTGGAATGGTGGTCTTACAACCGCTGTCACCCATTGCCCGACAAAAGACTCAATGAAGACAATCACAAAATATCAACAGCCACAGTGGCACTTATCTAGTGAAATGCTAGATAACTTGGCAAAGTAAAATATTGAGACGTTGTCACTATGAACAGAATAGTCATTATAACATTTAGAGATACAAAAATGAGAAAAAAATGATAGTGTATCTGTATGAGAAATTCTCTCAAGAACTAGTACACCATACTTAAAATATATATAGAGCTTACATCTTTCGCACAGGGAATCTTTATACGGACTCCAAACTGCAGAAGAGACAAACATATATGAATGCATAAATTTTGCAAATATACATTTCTCTTTTTCAGGTTATGAATTTGTGCTGTGAAAAAAAAACGATGGTTCTACCTACAGTTTACAATGCTATTCATGATTGGATCACACAATTTCTTTTGAAATGCCTGTACCAAGTTGCGTTCAACAATTTTCCCGGTGATTTTCACCCTATTGGTCTTTTTGTCTCATGAACTTGGACTCTTGACAACTCTGTTCGGTACATTTTTGTTATTAATCCCATTTAAATAATCTATTTTAGGTCAATACTTTGCAGGTATAAATATATATATCAAGGCTAAGTTTATTTGTGTTTAGATAAGTTTTTATCCAGACAATCCTTGTAACACATTCAGATTATTATTGTTGTTTACTTTTACATTTATTCTTGACAGAACCTGTATTGCCTACCTCAATAATTGATCTGAAAAGTTTTAGAACACCCTATGTTATGTGCATTGCTAGTGTTCAACTTGGATTTGGGACAGACTTCTGGAGCATGATTTCAAAGAACAATTATTCATTCTAGACTTACTGTGATAAAGATTAGTTTATAACGGCATAGTAAAACTACTGTATCGTCTGCAGGGTCAACTTGTAAACTCTGCATCCATGGTAGCTGCATTCTATGGTGAGGAAAACTTTGCAAAAGAGGAATGAAAGGTCAATTATGACAACGTCTATGCAAGTTGATATATAGGAGAAAATTATTTTTTGTGAAATGTATGTACATGTATTTGACGGAGTATACGAATTCATTTTCAATCGTATCACTTTAACTGAAAGAATACAATGACTTTATGTGAGGAGCGGACAAGGTAAATGGAGACCGGGAGAAAGAGGGCGGGAAAAAAGGAAAAGGTCCGGGTAAAAGGAGAGAGTTGCGAGAGAAAGGAGGAAGAGGGTGGGAGAAAGAAGAAAATGGCCAAGAAAAGGAGAAAAGCAAATGAAAAAGTGGGAGAAAGGGGGAGAGAGACAGGAAAGAGGGTGGAGAAGAAAGGAGCAAGGAGACAGGAAAGAGGGTGGAGGAGAAAGGAGCAAGGAGATGGGAAAAAGGAGCAAGATAGCCCTGTCCGCCCCCTCTTATGTGGTTTTTGGTGGTTGTGCTCTATACTACTAAAGGGGTTTGAAAAAAATAATTTCTTAATAAATATCCTAGGCAATAAATTACCATTAACTACATTGCACAATACACAATACTCACAAAATTATAGCAAGGCAAAGTATAGAATAATAATATTTTCATATTCATAAAAATAAAGAAAAAAAAACAATCAAAATGTACAGAAAAAAACATAAACAACGACAATACACGAAGAGAAGTTAAGTAAATCTTTCCAAAATCAATACCTCTGATATCACAAGTATTGGCATCATTTAAGTTGAATGGTCAGCCAAATTCGCTGAACACTCGTAATTTAAAACACCGTGTATACTGTTTCATCATTAAGTCGGTAAATATGATAAATTAAGTCTAATGAGCATATTAATTTGATCAGAATACTGACAACCATGACCCGATATGACTATTTTCACAGTTCATTTAATCTATTTAATACCGTACTACTTGAACCTACTATCAATAATAAAACAATGGCTGACATTGTTAGAAGAAGAAGCATACCTTACCGTAGTTAACCAAATACTTTTTGTACTTTAGTAAAAATTAAACCGATTTTAGCCGTATGCTAAAGAAAACTTTAAAAAACTTGACTGCAGCTTTAGTATTTCGTTTGTTTGAACAAAAATGCAATTTACGAATTTACAAGAAACATTCCAATATATTCTGTACGAGATATTATTCTTTAAATTGTCAAGTAATGCTAACTGACAACCAAAAAAATGCAAATGAGTACAAAAATCATATCTCACGTACATGAGAATTACTCTCTGCCAGAAGTCTTTCGTATCAGCCAAAAGAAACATGTCCAGGTAGTGGGAAAAAACACCAAATTTTGTTTTGCAGAAATCAAGGGGAAGTTTGGAAATCACCACTCAACAAACAATATTTGAGTATATCCAAGCAAAAAAAATAAACATTAAAAAAAAATAACAATAAAAAAGATAAAATAAAATAAATGAAAGATACAATAATTAGTATATATGAATATTTATCGCCAACGAACATCGCATCAGAAAAACACAAAAAGCATAATTACTGAATACAAGGCTAAAATATCAATGATTGAACAAAGATAAAAATTTATTATAGGCATCAAAGACTCAACAGATAGTGCTAAGTTTCAACAGTACCAGTCTTGATCAAATCAGAATAAAGTCTGTTTCAAAGTGCAATGGAACTAAATTGAATCAAGATATAATCATTAGAGAAATTGACAAGTACATGAAACAAGGTTAAAAGGTTCTTATCATAAAAAAATCAGCATTCCTACATAATAAATCAAAACATTAATTTATGCAAAATTGTGATAGATATATACAGATTAACCTATTTGGACAAATGAACCGTCAGTGGCTGAAGTAACATTCAAATGGTACAATAATTTAAATAAAGATTGCAATGTGATGGCATTATCCTGCCTTTGACAGAGAACTAAATTGAAACTGGAAAAAATAAACGTTTTTGATAAGGTTAGTAGGATTTGCTTGTATAAACACCCTTTTGTTGTGGAAGTCAAATAAAGGTTGTAATAAACTGATAATACTAAAGACAAAAGACAAATAAGCGAAGACATAAAATCAAAAAGTAATAAACACTGTCATAAAAGGATTGATTAGTTAGAGTTACCAGTACTTCAGCAATATCAGGACAAGAACAAGTAATCAATTCTAAGCGCTTGAATTAATAGGAGGAAATAATAAATTAATTAAAAAAAAGGAAGGAACAATCATGGCAATGAGTTTGGAATCCAGCTGGAAGAGGAGCGAAATAGGTAGAGGCAAGAAATTTAGATTCTATACCACCGCAATTTGCTTGTGTTCGAACTATATTGAAAGGATCTTCAAATTGCATAGAGCTTGGCGTTTTTCCGAACAGTTTGTCTACAATAGTTCGCAGTCGGGCTTTCTGTATAATGACCAAGATCACCCCGTATTATTTAGCATTCCCCCTGTTACCACTAAGAGACAGGCAAGACAGCTCTGAAGATTGAGCCCCTGAAAACCGATCCAATTTCTGGAATACAAAGGGAAACAACATTGCAAAGATGAAACACAAAATCAGAAATAAACAAAACTCCACCAATGTCAAACATTAGGAGAGTTGACCCTACAAAAAAAATGGAGATAGCAGATACTCCGGAAAGAGGTAAGCATTATGAAAAAAAATGAATGAAACAAAAACCATACTGTTTGAACAAGACAGCGAGTAATGCAAGGTAACATCTACATCATATCAATGCTATACAATAAGCAATAACTAATTACCGAAGTTACTAGTTACAAGTTACAAGTAAGTAAGTAAGATTTATTTCCAATCACAAATCAGTACTTCCACCACTAGATAAAAACGGCAGCCTTTGAGGGAATACCCATGGTGATGATAAACACCTTTATTTTTTTTTACGTCAGGTTGTAGTTGCAGTTTCGCATCTCAATACAAACACACAAACTACCGTGAAATATAATATAACGCTGCTATCTTGAAAATAAGGCAAAACGTGCTAGAAGTTACCCTTTAAGTGACCTAATGTCATACAGAAAGTTCTGGATATTAAACAGCTGACAAGTTAGCAAAACAATCTGCAAAAGAAGCCAAAGGAATGAGTACCAAGAGTAAGATATATAAGATAGGGAAACTAGAGGCTCACAGACTTAGCCTGTATCGCTCACCTGACAGAATACTTCTCTGCCATGCATGACCAAAATGATGTTTTTGACCAATGGAGGTCTAATGTTTAGCTATGTTCTCTTTTAGCACCTGTGTTTCTTTGTCCTATTGATTGCAAAGGACCTTCTTCTCATCATTCCAATACAATTTGCTTCAACAGTTTAAGAGAAGATGATGAAAATGTGATTTTTCCCATAAAGTCCAAAGTAAATTAAAACGTACATTCTGTGTTGACCGCCATGTTTTTTGTCAAATAAGAACAAAATGAGCAGTCTTTGTAAAGGACCTTTAGTACATCAGTCCTATAAAGTTGAATTAAATTTGCTACAGCGGTTTCAGGAGAGAAGATGAAAATGTGATTTTTCCATAATGTCCAATTTTAAGCTATGTTCCTTGCTGGTAGCCATGTTTTCATTTGATCAAAACGGAATGATCAATCTTTGTTAAGGATTTTCCGATGTTAACAGGTTTAAAAAGATGATTTCCATCACTGTTGGCATTCGGAATCATATATTCTACCTTTGCAGCTCAACAAACCAACACATTATCATTCATATTATATAAAGCTGTGTGCAACACTATTATCTATATACCTAATGTATTTTACCTGTTGCAACCTTATCCTTCTTCTACCTATTTCCTACCCACCTAATGTTCATCGTGTACTATGTTACAACTCTAGATTTCCTACGAGGAGGAATGACCCGGTTACCGAAAGCTATATTTTTATATAGCCTAGGTGGCCGAGTGGTCTAGGGCGCTGGACATAGGGCAGGCGGTGTTGCCATAGATGACAACAAGCAGGGGTTCAAATCCAGCCGAAGACCTTGCAGGATTTTCCGATGTTAACAGGTTTAAAAAGATGATTTTCATCACTTATGGCATTCGGAATCATATATTCTACCTTTGCAGCTCACCTTACCAACATATTATCATTAATAATCTTTGTTAAGGACCTTTAGTACATCATTCCTGTAAAGTCTGGTTGAATTTGCTTTAGAGGTTTTAAAGGAGAAGATGAAAATCTGATTTTCCCATAGGGTCCAATGTTGAACTTTGTTCCATCCTTGCAGCAATGTTTTTTATCAGATCAGAACGAAATGAGCAATCTTTGTAAAGGACCTTCCATTCATCATTCCTGTTAAGTTTGGTTGAATTTGCTTCAGTCATTTCAGAGGAGAAGATGAAAATGTGATTTTCCCGTGGGTCCAATGTTAAACTATGTTCCGTGCTGGCGACCATGTTTTTATCGGATCAGAACAAAATGAGCAATCTGTGTGGAACGAAATGAGCAATCTTAGATAAGGACCTTAAGTACATCTTTCCTGTAAAGTTTGGTTGAATTTGCTTCTGCTGTTTCAAAGGAGAAGATGAAAATGTGATTTTCTCATAGGGGGCCAATGTTAAATTATGTTCCGTGCTGGCGGTCATGTTTTTTACCCATCGGAACGAAATAAGCAATCTCTGTAAAGGACCTTCCATGTATCATTCCTGTAAAGTTTGGTTGAATTTGCTTCAGCTGTTTCAAAGAAAAGATAAAAATGTGATTTTCCCTTAGGGTCCAATGTTAAACTATGTTCCGTGCTGGCGGTCATTTTTTTATAGGATCAGAACAAAATCAGCAATCTTTGTTAGGGACCTTTAGTTCATCCTTTCTGTGAAGTTTGGTTGAATTTGCTTCAGCTGTTTCTTTAGAGAAGATGAAAATGTGATTTTCCCTTACGGTCCAATGTTAAACTATGTTCCGCGCTGGCCGCCATGTTTTTTTATCGGATCGGAACAAAATGAGCATTCTTTGTGGAGGACCTCTAGTACATCATTCCTGTAAAGTTTTGTTGAATTTGCTTCAGCGGTTTCAGAGGAAAAGGTGAAAATGTGATTTTTCGCATAGGGTCCACTGTTAAACCTAAGTTCCGCGCTGGCGGCCACGATTTTTATCGGATCTGAACAAAATGAGCATTTTTGTGAAGGCCCTCTACTACATCATTCCTTTAAAGTTTTGTTGAATTTGCTTCAGCGGTTTCAGAGGAAAAGATGAAAATGTGATTTTTCCCATACGGTCCAATGTCAAACCTATGTTCCGCGCTGGCGGCCATGTTTTTTATCGCATCGGAACGAAATAAGCAATCTTTGTAAAGGACCTTTAGTACATCATTCCTCTTAAGTTTGATTGAATTTGCTTCGGTGGTTTCAGAGGAAAAGATGAAAATGTGAAAAGTTTGACGGACGGACGACGGACGCCAAGTGATGGCAAAAGCTCACACTGACCCTTCGGGTCAGGTGAGCTAAAAATGTGATTTTTCCCATAGCGTCCAATGTTTAACCTAAGTTCTGGCTGGCGGCCATGTTTTTTATCTGTTCGGAACGAAATGAGCAATCTTTGTAAAGGACCTTCAGTTCATCATTCCTGTAATGTTTGGTTGAATTTGCTTCAGTGGTTTCAGAGGAGAAGATGAAAATATGATTTTCCCATAGGGTCCAATGTTAAACTATGTCCTATGCTGGGGGGGGGGGGGCATATTTTCTATCGGTTTGTAACAAAATGAGCAATCTTTGTAAAGGTTGTAAAGCTTGGTTGAATTTGCTTCAGCTATTTCAAAGGTGATTTTCCCATTAAATTATGTTCCGTGCTGGCGGCCATGTTTTTTTACGGATCGGAACGAAATGAGCAATCTTTGTAAATGACCTTCCATTCATCTTTCCTGTAAAGTTTGGTTGAAATTGCTTCAGCTGTTTCAGAAGACATTAAAATGTGATTTTCCCTTACGGTCCAATGTTTAACTATGTTCCGTGCTGGCGGCCATGTTTTTATCGGATCGGAACAAAATGAGCATTCTTTGTGAAGGACCTCTAGTACATCATTCCTGTAAAGTTTTGTTAAATTTGCTTCATTTGTTTCAGAGGAAAAGATGAAAATGTGATTTTTCCCATAGGGTCCAATGTTCAACCTAAGTTTCGCGCTGGCGGCCATGTTTTTTATCGAATCTGAACAAAATGAGCATTCTTTGTGAAGGACCTCTAGTACATCATTCCTGTAAAGTTTTGTTTAATTTGCTTCAGCGGTTTCAGAGGAAAAGATGAAAATATGATTTTTCGCATAGGGTCCTCTGTTGAACCTAAGTTCCGCCCTGGCGGCCATGTTTTATCGGATCGGAACGAAATGAGCAATCTTTGTAAAGGACGTTTAGTACATCATTCCTGTAAAGTTTGGTTGAATTTGCAGGAGAAGATGAAAATGTGAAAAGTTTAACGGACGGACGACGGACGCTAAGTGATGACAAAAGCTCACACTGACCCTTCGGGTCAGGTGAGCTAAAAAGGAGAATATACGCTTGTACTAAATTCAGTATTCCCGTTACAAGTATTGCCTTTTTCTTGGTTATATCAAACTATAAAACTATAGCAGATACTACGATCAAAATTATTCTCAACGCAAATTAAGATAGGATACACAAACTCATTAGGTATAAAAATTATCTTCATATTTCATTCTCTTATGTACAAAAGGGAATATTTTTGCCAATGCTGAAGTTACTTGACAGATATGATATTAAGTTTACGAATAAAGCTGAGGAAATATGGGTAATAACAAAATTATCTAACAAAATTTGTCAAAAGACGAAATCCAGAGAGCATTGGTCTTAACTTGGTACAGACATTTCAAAAGAATTGATGGGTTAAACCGGTTTTATGGCTCGCCAAACATCTCCGTCCATTGCGGTAGTGTGCGGTAGTAGCTCAACAGAATTTGCCATAGAAAGGTTATTGACAGTGCAAAGAAAAGTAAGCTGAAACTTCAAGATTTTCGATACCTGAGTGATATCTATTAAAATCCACGAGACCGACTTTTGACGCCGTGATAAATAAAGCGTTGACAATCTGTATACTTTATGTCGGCTCTCGCGTAAATAATTAACTGTGAAACATACACTACATTTAAGCAAAAGAAGTTGCAATATTGGGAAATTGATAGTCGTCATTTTTATCGTAGATGATACTTTTCGTTATACATTGTAATTGCCGTAGTTCTAACTGGTGAAATGTTTCTTATTTACTTTTCTCTGTATTCAAAGGTTAACCAAACATTAAAAAATCTCCAAAAAAGGTGTAGAAGAACGACATGTCCGAAGAAAGTATATCGGTAATAAGTGCCATCACGTGGGATTTTAAAACAATATAACAGTCAATCAAGTCGAATACTGTTGCAGTCTAAGCCAAACATAAGGTAGGGGATACAATTTATTCAGTTCTACCGGAAGTTCATTTCAGCAAGGCGCTTTTTTGTACAGAAGATATTTCTTGAAAATTTTAGGAATTCAAATGAAATTGTGAATTAAATGTTCCAATCACGTAGAAATTAATAAGTAAAAATAGTATGTGCATGTCTACAACACAGGGTTGGGAGGGGGTAACTTCCGATATAAAGGTAGGTACGGATGTGCGGCCCAAAAGGGTATGCTTTTTCAGGTCTGAAATATATGATAAGGTTAAGAAATATGAGAAGTAATATATCAATAGGTCTGGGTTTATTCTTTGTACATATCATGGGGTTGTAAATTTCAACATCCAATGTATAACCGCAAAGTTAATGTTCAGATAAACAAGATGACATTATCCATATGATCTTTACACTATATTGTACAAAAATATATGAATAGGTTGCAAAATTTCATAAAAGATATGAAAGGGTCTCTTTTTTCACCTTGGCAGAATATATGAATAGGGTTGGTTTAAATTTCACTATCTGCACACCCATTCCAAAATATATGTTGAGTTACCCCCTCCCCCCGTGGTCTACAAAATAGTTCCGAACGCCGAACAGTACATTGACATCAAGGCGTATGTATATTATTGTATACTTGATGAACTTCATTTGATATATACAAAATAACAAGGGTAAATGTAAAAGTTCTAAAATAACTGTAAAATAATATAGTAATATATAAACAATTTAGAATGTTACCATCCGATAAGAAGTTCATGTTCGTGCTATCTTATATACAAGTAGAAAATAACTGCTATGATAGTCGTTCAATCAATATATCATAAATAAATAATTGTAGGTACTAGGTGCTTTCAACACTGGCGGGTTTATAAATCTTTTTTCAATATCATTGAATGATAAGATTGCTAAAAAAGTTTAAATACACGTGTAATCTTACGATAGCATTGATCAACACAAGTGCAAACATAAAGCGAACAAATTAACAATAATAAAAGTTAAGCGTTGATAGCAAAAAAAACCAAACAAAAACACCATAAAACAAATAATTGTTGGTGCCTTTGACAAGTTAGTTTTAGCCCGGATTCCTTTGACTTGGAAGTTGCGCTCGGATGCAATTGACAACTAACTATTTTTGTTTATACTTTGACACCAACGTCTTTGTCAAAGAAAAGTACGCTCTGATGCCTGTGACAAGAAATTTTCACGTGGACACATTGGCAAAGAGATGCCTTTGACTAGGCACTTTTCTGCCGACTGTTTACGCTAGGCTGCCTTTGATAAAAAAAAGTGTTCTCTTGAATGCATTTAACTAGGAATTTCGCTTTTTATAAGTTTTTCCCCTTTGGCAAGTAGGTTTTCGCTCTGATGCTGTTGAAGAACTTTTGTCTCGGATGCCTTTGAGGACGTTTGTAATCAAATACCCTAGACAGGGATGTTTTCGCTCAATTGCCTTTGACAAGAAAGTTTCAGATCCTTTGACAAGAAATTTTTTGCTCGGGTGCCTTTTAAAAGGAAGATTTTTTATCAGACGGATTTTACAACTGTTTGTTTGGAGGCCTTTAACAAGGGGTTTTCGCTCGGATGTCTATGAAAAGAGAGTTTTAGATCGGATGCTTTTGACAAAAAGATTTTGTTCGGATGCCTTTGACATGGGAGTTTTCAGTGGGATGCCTCTGGCAAGGAACTTTGCACTCGGTTGCCTTATACAAAGAAGTTTTTGCTCGGATAGCTTTGGCAAATAGACTTCCACCGAGAATGTTTTTGAGGAATTTTTTTTATGTCGGATGCCTTTGACGGCATGTTTAATCAAACACATTTGACAGGGAAGGTGTCACTCAAATATTTATAACTAGAAAATTTCCATTCGAATGCTTTTGAAAAGAAACTTTGCTCGCATTCCTTTCACATTGCAGATTTCATTTGTATGCCTTTGCCAAGGCAGTTTTCGCTCAGATGATTCGACAATAAAGTTGCTGCTCGGATGACTTTGACAGGAAAGTTTTCGCTTGGAAGTTTTGACAAGGGAGCCTTTGCTTAGATTCCATTCTAAAGAAAGATACTTTTGACAGGAAAGGTTTCATGCTTTCAGTTTTACGTTTACGTTGGGAATTGTTTACTAGAAATGAAGAAAAAGCCTTAAGTGCATAAAATCGATGAAGTGGTAAATATGCTGCAAATGTCTCCATTCGAAAACTAAATCGAGACTGTCTCATGTGCATTTACTCAATATTTTTTCATTTTTTTTTTAGTTTAAGGTGGTTCGGGGGACTAAGCAAAATCCATCAGAATTTTTCAATAATTTGTAGAATTAAACTTCAAAAATTGAACTTCCAAAAAATAAAATAAAAATTGGGGGTCACGGACCACATAAGTTCACAATCTTTCACCGAAAATACGGATTTTTTAGTTGAAATGATAAGGAAAATTACCATTTTTTAAAAATTATTCAAGTTAAATCCATGAGAGTTTTGATTAATCTTGTATATTGCTAGCCCTTGTATTGATCTTTCTACAAACAAACAGAAAAATGGGGGTCACGGACCTTATTACGAAATTATTTCACAAAATCAAAATTTTCATAGTGATTTCTTTGTAAAATATTTTTTGAAATTACCTCCCTTTGTTCAATTTCATTTCAAAGAATTTTACAGTACAAATACTATTCTGAATTTTTCGTCAAAATTGAATGGTAAACTAAGAGAAATAGACGCATTGTTTGTGTTTTAAGCGAAATATTTTACAGATTTGTCCAAATTTTAAAATGTTTGTATATTTGTTTTATAAAAATTACCTATCAAAGCATGAAATATGAAAACAAAATGGCGGATGGCGGAATACCACCGATCCACCTTAAGACTGGAGACTGTTGGTTTTTTCTACAGAGTGGATTCCGTAAAAAGATTCTCCGTGCGAGAGATATATACCCTCTACAGATTTCAGTTGAGGTGAACTTTTTCTTGAGAGAATCATTTTGATATTATATTATACTATATAAAACATTCTAATTTGGGAATTTTATTATTATTATTATTATTTTTAATTTCCATATGACATTTGATCACCTGTTTATAGGGCCTACATCTCACTATTTATTATGCCAAGTTTTCTAACAATCGACTTGATGAACGTGTGCCCAGTGTTCGTTTATTTGTGTTTATCATACCTCAATGAGGCATTAAGGTAGTCTCTACCCTGCTGTTCCTCGTTCATTAAAAGGGTTGTTTTCTCTTTTTATTTTATATGCAATTTACGTCACGTGATTTTCAATTCAACAGGATATCAGCCCATAAAGGCATTAATTATACATTTTAAATAATTTGAGTAGTAGTTGGGGACAGTTTACCGCGGATTTGTGGAGTTCACACGAGGTGATGCCTGAAATGACATCAGCGGAAGTGACTTAGACCGGATGTCACATAACCGAAAGCGGTAGTCACGTGACCGGGGTGCGAAGTGTTTATACTGCGCATGTTCAACCGGAAGAAACCCTAATTGAAGCCAAATTCGGCCTTTTGATCAGTAATAACGTGTTGGCACAACACGAACTACGCAGGGGTGTTGTATAGCCAAATTTCATTACACATGCGCGACAGGGTCT
Source organism: Modiolus philippinarum (assembly GCA_002080025.1). NCBI lineage: Eukaryota > Metazoa > Mollusca > Bivalvia > Mytilida > Modiolidae > Modiolus > Modiolus philippinarum. The sequence continues at coordinate 2,974 of MJUU01047690.1, read as the reverse complement.
GTATGTCCCTAGGTGTAAACCGGAAGTTGCCCTTATTGAAGCCCATTTCCACCATTTTGACAGGAAAAGACGTGTTGAGACATCTATTGACCCTGTAGGAGTCTTGTACAATTACTTTAACAGCCCGCATGCGCGACCGGAAGTAGGTTTATCCCCAGTTGTTGACCGGAAGTCGGGTATTTTCCCTAGTCGGAACAACTCGAGCCTGGTCGTTCGGATGTTTGCGGCAGGTAGTTCACGCGCAATTTTACTTTGTTGATTTCATCGTAGACTTGGGCGAGATAATGCGTGATTTACCTATTTTGGTGCGAATTCATGTTCTTATGACTCACGAGTCGATAACGAGTATTGATTTTCCTGTGCTTGTGTGCTCATTTCACTAGTCGGTGGTTATGGTAAGCTATTATGGTGGTTGTGGTGGTGGTGGTATTGGTTATCGTGGTGTTTAGGCATGTTCTTGTGGATGTAGGGGTTACAATTGTGTTTGTTAGCTTCTTCAATAATGGATTTTCCTGTTTTTATGATGCAGATCACACCTGCTAATATGACTGACGAGTATGCTCACACGACTCATGAGTTGCTCACGACTTATTCACAATTGTGTTCGCGCGCTCATTTCACTATTCGGTGGTGGTGTGGTGGTGGTGGTGGTGATGGTGGGGGTGGTGATATGAAATAAGATAAATGCATAATGTGAATTTAATTTGAATCCAGCAATTATTTTCTCACCTTGTGTTTCTGCAGGCTTGTGACTGGCTATCCAAAGGATACGCCACATTCCCCTTCCTCCCAATCCTAACTGCTTTTATTTTTTGCTTTACGTGATTTCGTTATCTTCGGTCGGTGGTTGGCCATATGGATCCAATACTTCATCAGAGAGATATCTCCTATTATCCTTAGAATAATTCCAAGCTTCTCTTGTGTCCTAGTCTTCTTCTTTCAAGTCGGTCCGACTATTAAAAATACCCGACTTCCGGGCAACAACTGTTGATTCACCCACTTCCGGTCGCGCATGCGCGCTGATTAAGTAATTGTACAAGACTCCTACGGGTCACGTGTTGTCTCAACACGTAATTTCCTGTCAAAATGGCGGAATAGGGCTTCAATAAATGCCACATCCGGTCTACACCTGGGGAAACACCCAAATCCAGTCCCGCTTGCACAAAGTAATTTGACTATACACCCCCTGCATGGTCACCTGTTGTTCCAACACGTGATTTCCGATCAAAAGGCCGAATAGGGCTTCAATTAGGGCTACTTCCGGTGTGCATGTGAAGTATAAACACTTCGTGTACCGGTCACGTGACATCCGCTTTCGGTCACATGACTTCCGGTGACGTCAATTTCGGTCTTCGTCTTTTGCGATGACGTCATTTCCGGCACCACCTCTCACCAATTCGCGGTGAACTGTCCCAATACAATACAATACTAATTTGTCTATTCAAAGGACATGGTCATGATATCTTGATATAGATTATGCTTCATCGCTAATTGAAAATATGCTATGACTATTGGAAACGACAGTGATCCCATAATTTCTAATTGACAAAGAAAATAATTGTGTATTTCTTAAAACATTTCTTAAATCTAAATATCAAAAGTAATGACTGATATATGGTTGCTCATTAAAATCATAAAACACAACCGGTCTAAGGTGTTTCGTGTAATTTAAAAAAAATGGAATAAAATAGTTTTAAATACAAGTCGTGAAAAGGTTTGTTCTAATAAAAAAATTCTAAAAGTATTGTCGCTAGGTAGAATTCCAAAAATAAATTGTGTGGGACAATGTAAAATAATTTACAAAAATAGGAATAAGTTTTTCAAAATTGAAATCAGTCAAAATGTTTGTTTTAATGAAAACAAACTCTAAAATTATGATTCCGAGGTAAAATTCGAAAAATAAGTAGACTAAGTATTTTACAATATCAGTTATTTTGAAATCTAAAGAGTGAAAAATGAAATAAATGATATAACGGCAAATACCTACAATGGCTGGAAAACACAGTCACATGCCAAAATGTACCAAGGAACTGGACAAGAATAAAAACAAAATTAATAAAAGACGAAAGACAAACGTAGAACGATAGGGACTCGGGACAACTTGGCTTAGTATCGGCAAAGCCAGTAGTAGGGTTTAACCAGTTTATGGGTATTAAAATCTTTTTCTTCTAATTGAAACAATTTCTATATTTTGAAATCCGATTGGTGGAAATCTTTTTCTTAATTTAATTTAAACAATATTTTATTCAATAAATTGAATAGGATTGGGCAACAGGCACAGCCTATGTCAGCCCTCTCCAATAGAACAAGGTACAATATATAACATTACATAAAGGTTAATACACAATATTAGTACAGCATTTAAGTTTCATTTTAGAATTATTAATATTTATAAATACCACAAATTTGATAAATATATTCATTGTATAACAATTGTGAAGAAAAAGTACCT
>MJUU01047686.1:21111-88484 GCA_002080025.1 Modiolus philippinarum | reverse complement strand
AATCAAGAATTACAGATATTTTGCTAGTATGCCTTCTGTATGTAATTCTCGACTTTTTGAAGGTTCTAGTGAACTATATTACTTCGAATTAACCATGATTTAAGCAGTACTTGATGGCACTCTCGGTTTTCGTGTGAGTTCAAACTGTAAGTGCCTCTATTCTGAATGTCGCATTCTTTTTTATTTTAATGCGTTGTGGCCGTCTCATGTCCTTGTTTTGTCTTTGTTTATCTGTGTTCTAGTTTTTGTCATGTGTTATAATAACCACATCCCTTGTTCCTTTGGTATTCTAGTGCCGTTGTGTTCTATCCAATAAATAGACCATATCTATACTGTGACGTATTGAAAAGTAGTCTGGTAGATCCTGATACCAAAATGTCGGATATTTATAGTATAACAAATTGACCGTCGTGAATATCAATGAAAATGTCACGAGTGCCGAACAACGCAGAAGGATTAACCCTTTCGGTGCCAGATTCAAATTTCAAACGTCGTTGTCGTTGACAATTTGTTTGTCAAATTATGACGTTGCCACTGCCAGATATATCCGACGCCGCCCCATTTACCTGTAAAAAGCGCTTGCTTTTTGAAAAACTACCCTGAAGTTATTTTTTGACGGATTCAAGTAAACTAAACTATGTTGAACGCAAGTTGCTTGTTATATTTGATACTTTAATCGTGGTAAGATTTCTACTGAATTGAAAGCCATGAAAGACAAAGTGGAATAGAACGAATGAGAGTCAATAAAATGCAAATAATCTTACAATGATATTCCAAAATTTATATAACTTTAAGAATTTAACGGAAAATGTTTTAAAATTCATAGGATTCATTTATTTTCATATTTAATTGCCGAAAATAACTCTTTACATGCAGTTTCTTCCAGTAATTTTGAAATACGCAATGCAATTTTGTGGCAAGTGTTAAATAATTGGTACCATACTACTTCGAGCTATTTAATTCTTTTGTTAATTTTCTTTTATTGTTATTTTTTTTTCACTTAATAACTTTTTTCGACATTTTACATGAGATGTGTATGGCTTGCCGTCATAAAAACACTCCCGTGATTTTTTTTAACATAAGTCTTTATAGGGTATTAAATGGGTTTGTATTTTTAGGTAAACGGGGATCTCCATCTTCACAAAAAGCGCACATGAAAACAGATTGGAGTTGAACATGTAGCGGAAAGTGACGACATGGAGCGCCAGGAGCGGTATTAGAGTCAAAATACTTAATAACTTACAAAATGTATATGTTCCGGACCAGATGCGTATTTGGACCTTATGCGCACGGTCGAGACCATACGCGTATTTCTTTCAAAATACGTATACGGTCCACGTGGTTTGACCGTACGCGTACGGTACACGTGGTTTGACCGTACGCGTACGGTCGGGGTAATATAATTTGAATCTTTTGTATCATCTAATTGAACAAAACAGAGTTGTAAATGCCAGTTCATATATGTTATAATGTGATTTTGGCTCATCCTGAACTTTTTTGTCTTTAATAAAACCTACGTTCAGTATTAAACTTGTAAAAATCTCCCGGGAGGACAAATTCAATTCATTATTGGATAAGTTGAATCACATATGCAGTTGATAACAAATCAAAGGGAAGAAAAAACGAAATGTTTGAAAACATGGGAACGTTGACAGAATTCGACAGTATGTAAAAGAAAAGAAGTTCGTCTTGATAAATTTTTAGTAGTTCGTGGCGGCATGGACATAGAAATATTTGTACCGCCAAAAAACATTTTAATGAACCGTTTTCTTTTTGGGTTCCCCCTAACATAAAATTATGTCTTGATTCTGTCTTTTCAAGTTAAATCCACAATAAAATTGGACCCTCAATTACATAAACTGCATGGGTCAAATGTGATTGCATTATCATATCTGTCAATCTGTTTTTTTTTCTGTTCGAAGTGTATCCCACCCTTACCAAGTTTTCGTAGCACCTTTAGACAGTAGTTAACTATACTGGCTTTCATTTATACACCTATAGTTTTATGTAATTAAGGAATTTATTGAGATCATATCCAAATTTTCTGGCTCGATCCAGACCGTATGAGTATACGCAAACGGTCGGACGGTACGCGTATGGTCGGACCCGACCATACGAGTATAGGCATATGGTCCGCACCGTACGCGCACAGTCCATACTCCAAAAGGTCTGGATCATATATACAGAAATAATTACATCTATACACAGAATTCGGGTTAATGTATACCAGAATATTGAATTAGTAAAGTATTAACAAAATTCGATTTTCATATAAACAGATTTTCAGAATTCGACTTATTATAATAAGTAAATACATAAATATTAAAGCATATATATGCGGAATTCTTTTACGTATATCTCGTATATAAGAAATCAAATCTGTACACTGTGAAAGTACTATTGTTAGTGGGTTCCAATTTTCGTAGATTTCGTGGTTCGCTAAAACCTCGAAATTCAAATCCCAAACGAAATGCATTTTTCCCTAAAGTTTTTATGCAATATAATCAAAAACATCGAATTTAAGTACCCACGAAATATTGATTTCACAAAACCACAAAAATGTAGCTCCGTAAAACGAGGATTTCCAGTCGATTTTTTTAAAATTATTTTTATTTATTATTATTATTTTTTTTCCCGTTTTTTCTTAATATTTGTCTGTAGATTCTGAACGAATCAATACTATTTCCAAAAAGGGGGATTCAACCCCGGAATCCCACTCCTCTCTTTGTTTGGCAATGAAATACAATACAAAGCAGTAAGAATCGTAAATTGGCTTCCAAAATTTCGGAATGTTTATTTCCAAATGTTGGAACTATACGGGCAGCATATAGTGAATATATTTATATATGAATTTCAATAAAAAAGGGTGTAATTTCTTTGAAATAAACAGCTGCTCCAAGTAGGAGTGAACTTATTAAACTATTAATAAGGTTGAGTGTGTCATGTCTAAATTGCCCTATAATTGATACATAAAGTCTCATAAATCTTGCAAGAAAAATCAAAATGTTATCAAAAAATATACAGATTATGAGACCATAAGACCAAATATCTCTACAAAGTTTGATATGAATTGGTCAAAGGTTTGTTATGTTAGAGCGCGACATGCAAAAAATGCCTTAAAATTGACGAATAACTCTTGCAAGAAAACTCGAATTTTCACGAAAAAGTATACAGATCGTGAGGCCATAATACCCAACACCTCTATATTGGCCAAATGGTTGTCAAGTTAGAGAGCGTCATAAAAAAAAACGGACTGCCAGACAGGCGGATAATCGGTATACCAAAATATGTCCGTCATTAGACGGGCGTATAAAAATGGTTATGCAATATAGATTCGGAATGTTATCTACTGTCAAGGTTTTTAAACTGGAGGGGCACAATTAAACTTCTGTCGAATGCGAAGTAAACTTCATCTGTTTTTGTAGAATCACATGCAATCATAGACCCCCGTCGGTCTGAGAGACTTCGCTTTAGAAAACTTCTGCTATCATCATGACTGCTTCCCAAGTCAAATGTTTGAAGTCCATGTCCTTCCCCATAAACTCTTGACAGATTTGCCTTCTATTTTCTGTCCTGCTTTTCTGCACCAGAAGCAAACTGATAAGCCGATAAAATCAAACAAAAATGGTAAGGACGGATCGGATTTTCAATGATTCGTCTGCAGTTGCATTTGATCAAGAGAAGTCGCCAAGGAAACATAAATGATACATGTCCTCAAAGACTCATTTAGTTGCTTCTGGTGTATATAGAAGCAGCCCGGGAAATATAAGTCAAATCTGTATAGGGTTTGTGGAAAGGACACGAACCTCAAACACTTGACATGGGAAAATGCATCCAAGATAACAGGATTATGAGAATTCAGTTACACTCTAATACATAATTTAATGTCAATTTCCTTTACTACGTATAGATAGATGTATTTTACGCAAACCCAATTAGCTTAATTTGTAGTCCTCATTAAATGAAATTTATAGTAATTAACACACATTCTGAAAGATTTTTTAATTAATTTTCTGGATAGAAACATAAAAAATCTGTCACTGGGATACTCCAGTGTCGCCTTCCTTCGCTTCTCTAGATTTTCAAAACCCTTTATTAAATCACGTAAAATTTTGCGCCGTATGATTACTTGTACTGGATGGCCGATGGAATGCACTACTTCAATCAACCTAAAACACATGTGAAAAGGAGTTCATTTTAACTCCTGCAAACGTCTATGGAGTTACATTGTATACTTGGTGAAGGAAGTTAATCTTTTGAACTTACTTTGCCGGGTGTAATTCAACTGATGAGACACATCATTAGGGACATCCTTGGGTTCTCAGATCTCGACATTTTTTTATCAGATCAGTTATACATCCAGGATGGCCACTGTAGGGAATAGATGAAACTGCTGAGCTACGTGCAATCGCATAAAAAAGATAGAAAAAATTAAAAAGACAATTGTTCAGAGAACAATTGCAAGGTCTTTCCCAGTCAATGTTGTGTTTAGTGTTATGTTTTGTCATGTCACATGTTTAAAATCATCTTGATGAGATGCACATTGTCTCCAATATATTAGAGTAGCCATTTCTAATCGTTTTAAACATTTTACGATAAAAAAATGTAAAAATTGGCTATGACCTTGACCGATAACCTTGATGACCTTTGACCTTGGGATCAAATTGAAGGTCTCTTCTTGCTGATTTATTTGATATGTTACAAGACCATACTATCTGTAAAGGTTTAAACGTTATATGCAAAAAACCTATTTCTGAAACGCGTCAAGGGCAATAACTCTTCAGGGAGTCATCGGACAGCTTCGGTCCAAATGAGACAAATGTAGCCCTTGACATGTTGAACATTTTTGCTGATATACTTTTTCAGCCATCTTTTACGGTTTCCGAGTTCATCTGATCACAAGGTCAAAGGTCACCGATGACCTTCAACCTGGTACTCAAATTGAAGGTCTTTTCATGCTGATCACTTTAAACATATATGTTTACTATATTATCTGTAAGCGTTTAAAAGTTATTCGCAAAAAAACGATTCACCGAAACGCGTCAAGGGCTATAACTCAAAAACCGTTCATCGCAGAGTTTTCGTTCAATTCAATCAAATGTAGATATCAGTGAGAGGAATATTTTTGCAATATAATGCTTTCAGAAATTTTTTATCGTTTCCGAGATATCGCGATAACAAAATTTCGAATGGCGGCCATTTTGAAAATGGCGGACGAAAATTTTTTTTGACCCCAGATTTGTAATCAGGGTCAATAAAGCTACCTGGATACCAAATTTCATCAAATTCTGATAACTTTGAGAAATCGACAAAATTAGGGGTCAAAAACGCGTAACCGGGGTCGCGACCCCAAAAAATTTTTTTGCATGACAAATCATCCTGAGGTTGAATGAAACATTTTCCCCCATTCAGAATTTTGATATCGGTTACGGTTTCTGAGCTTACCTGATAACAAGAAAAGCAGGCGGCAGGGAGATAACTCTGTTACTAAAAATAGATTTCGCCCGGGCCCTGGTTTCGGAAGAGAATTTCCAACTTCCAGTTACTTCGCGAAGTTTCGAAATGATACGTCAAAAGGTTTTCCGTACAGAGACCTTACGGAAGAAGAATAATAATAATAATAATCAGAAGAATTACTAGAAGGTCTTTCCCCTGAAAGGGAAAGACCTTAATAAACAGCTCATTATAGAAAACAAATGCGAGGTAGTCTGACGGCAGTAAGTAAAATAAGTCAATATTATAAAATGAAAATAAAATTTAACGGCTAGTTTCATTTACTAACATCTCAATTACGTCTCTATAATCTGTTTCAGAGACATATAATTAAATGTAATTATATGTCTCTGTCTGTTTTAAGAAACTATTTAAAATATTCATAAAGCTCAAAGTCCCCTTTCGAATCCTTGTGGACCACTTTCTCAAGCAAAACTATTCATCTACAGGAGATAATAAACAAAACCCTCTGTCCGTCACAGCAAACAAATGGTTTGGCATTGAAGGTTTATTTACCACTTCCCCGTCTGAATCATAGTTATTTTCCGGTAAATATGTAGCTGTGCATATCTGGTTAACCGGCCCTGTTTATTTTTTTTTTACTTTAATTTTTTTATAGAATTTAGTTCTCGACCGATTTTCATAAAATTTCCATTGTTAAAAAAATCTTGACATGTAGTTTCTTACAGTAGTTTTGGAATAATTCTATGATCTGTATATTTCAAACTCACGATTAAAACGTAGACAAAAACAATTTGGTGCCAGAATTAACGATATATCTATTAGTAAAATCTGACGTTAAATATTTTAATCCTTATTTAAATCGTTTTAAAAAAGAAACTTTTATTCCTAAAACTTTAACTGTAAGAAACTATATGTCGGGATCTTTTTATCAATGCAAATTTTATCAAAAGCGGCCCAGAAACGAAATCTATAGATTTTTTTTAACAGAGGCTATTTTAATAAGAAATGCACTGGAAAATTCCACTTGTTGCAATATGGCACTGTCGGTAATTAATATCGGAATCACCGTCTAGGTACGCCCATCGTGATAACCCAAATGACGTCAATGACATTATGACGTCCACTGTATTAGTGGACGTCATAATGTCATTGAAGATGATATGACGTCATGTAAAAAAAAAACAACAACAAAGCGATAATCATCAAGAATATATTTTTACTTTGTTTCTACATATATTTCTTGAAAAAACTGTATTTTCCTATACTTGAATATTTACCTAAAATTAAGAGACATATTTGTCGCTTGGCAGGCAACGTCGTGGCGACAAAAATGTCGTTTTGGCAGGCAACCCTCACAAATATGTCGCTTAGCACCGAAAGGGTTAAACGGGTTGTGGAACTTTGTTCCGCAACGAGTTGAATACACTGCGTTGATCGACACGAGTGACATTTTAATTGATATTCATGATGGTCGATTAGTTAGGCTTTTTATTATATAGATTTTCCTCTCAAAAATCGATATTAAGATGCGGATCTTTTTTTTTTCATTTCAATACGCCAGTTGTTTACTTGACGACGACTTTGAAATGATCTTTGTGACGTCGCTATATTAACACGTCATCCAGTGACTATAAATCCTTTATTGTCACCGGTGACAATATGGCATTTATTTAACTGAGAAAACTCTATAAATCACCGCTATCTATATAATAAGGTCTATTATTCTGCATTATATACATATTAATTTGTTTTATTTAATTTCGTTTGTTTTTAATTTGTTTTCTCTTTTTTGCCCATGCTGCACACTGTGTCTGAGTTTTACATACACAAAATCTTGATTCTTAAAAAAAATAAATTCAATATGAAAGCATAATTTTGTTAGAATGAAGCAACGTTTGATTTATAGAATGTTTTGTGGCTTATTTTTACAGAAACATTATGAAAGAAACTGCTTATTGTCATCTGTAGTGAAATGACGTGTCTGTGCAAGCTAAGCAACGAAAAATAATTCTGAAACATTACTGCAAGGAGATAAAGACCAAATATTATATAAAGGACGGTGAGAGATTAGGGTCATTTCAATAAATCTGTCCCCGTACACATTCGGTGACACATGATATTTCAGCCAATCAGCAACTCGAATTTCCCCCGAATCATATGAAACAAGTTATCTGATTGGTTTTAAATTTATCAATGGTATTGCACGCGCTTATCGTTTATTGCAACAACTGCACGAAGATATGATTACTACCATGTGATCACTAATGACAGATTAAAAATTGGTGATTTCTTGTTCTTTATGTTCTGAACTCTTGTTACATTAAATGTTATCCCCATACTCTCTTGATTATGTATCACGCATTCATTGTTTTTACCCTTATTAGATTACGATCGAATTTTACTAAGATTATTGAATTCAAAGCTCGAGATTCAAAGATGCCGAGTACCAAAAATCCGCTAAAAACGTATCATAATTGATGCATCGTGCTGTTTCATCTCAGTATATCGAAACTTTTACTAGTTAAAAAATGCATTGCAGTTTCTTTATACATATTAGGGACCGACCATTTAACTTGAAGGGCGGTTATGGTTATTTTTCTGGACAGAAAAAAATATTTAATTTTTTTAACGGGTACAAACAAAGTTTTTTTTTGGAAAATAAGCATTATTTTTGGGGGCAACAAGCCCCCTTGAGAATATTTTTTTCACCATTTTTGCTGCCAAAATAATTTTTCACATAAAATCAGCTTCAGAATATTTTTTTCGAGAAAAAAAAACCATAGCCCCCCCCCCTTCCCCCTTTTCAGGTTGAATGGTCGGTCCCTTACTGCGAAAATTGTACGTTTTTCGTTCAGTTTGGCCGTCTATTTCCTCCACCACCTTTTATACTATACCTTTTTTAAAGTCTATATGTTCCAGTTTTGTCTTTAAATGCGATTTTAAATCTAGGATGGAATGAAATGTCAGGTACAATTTCAGCGCTTAGCAATGAAATGCCTTTACAGCGCTAAGCAATTGGAATAGATAAAGCTTGGATTCTGGGCTAAGCTGGCTATCGCACTGGTACACCCGGGCTGTCATAAAATTGGCCATGATCCGGTAGCTTAAATGGTCATCGAGAAAGACCCCTGGTTTAGATTGAAATGACTGATCCTTGTTCTAGCAAATTACCTAATATCAGCAAAATCTAAATTTCTAAGGGACTGAAAAACGGGGATGGGAGGGGTTGATAGTCTAGGATTGCCAGATAGGAACAAGAAAACAAGATTCGGAAATATAACTTTGTAGGCATTAAATAATTGTTTTCTTGTCTTTAAGTAGAATAAATACCCCTCCCCCTTTCGTCACTACCACCACCATACACAACGTTGTATCCGGTGACAAGAGTAGCAACTACAATTTGTATCTGCTAATTGGTGAAGGCCTAGCCGTGACTATAGATCTAAGATGAAATAATATCAGAGTCGTATTTATTTTTATTGCTAAAGTAAGTGTAACTGATTACTGTCTCCTCTATGAAATAATTTCATCCAACATGATATCCAGTGGTATGTATTTTTTTTTTGCCTCTATATACTAACATTTGGTGCAAGTATAGCTTTCGTATCATTTTAAGATTTTAAGATTCGAATCTCATGGAAATGGTAAGTGGTGTGAAATGATATTGGGTTCCTATCAAACGCGACTGTTTTGAAATAATCTTATTTCGAAAATTGAAATGACATATACATCTATCTGGTCAAAATTAATATTGGTGACCATATTGTATTCTACAACTGGTTGATCTCTAGCACAATTAACCTCATCTTTATGAATGAACTGACCGGATTCAGTACTTAAAAATAGTTAAAATGAACATTGATTTTCGGTAAATCTTGAATTAAAATTTAAAATGATTACAATTTTGTGTTGCAGTATAAAGATTTGCAATTGCATTGCATTGATAGTGAATATGGTCACTGTATTGTAATGTGAAATCCAATCAGATCATGGCTTACATTTCACCTGGATGCTGATTGGATTAACACTGTCAGTAGGAACGCCCAGGGACACATTTATTGAATCGGTTCTAAAACTTCCGAGTGAAATAAAAGTGATAATTAACTGTGAAATTATTTTCCATAATTTCACTGTAGGAAGTGACGTCACAATAAATGTCGTCAGCGGTGTCGTTAAAGGGGTAGACCTGGGGAGGCCTAAAATTTTGCACTCGTTTATTTTTTTTTTAATTTTCAGTATTTAAATAACACATGTTCATGTCGACTTAAAGCAATTCTCAACAATTTTTACCGTCCCGTTTTCTGTCAAGTGGTCATTAAAGAAACCCTATTTCCATATATTATTTGGTCCGTTCAGGACTTGATTGTGGTGTACATAATTACCTCTATGTTATATATATAGCACTGCTCTTACGAATTAAAATGTTTATTGCACGAAAAACGCGTAGCGTTTTGAGTGCAATAAATATTTTAATGAGTAAGGCGGTGCTATATATGATTTGTAATATGACCAATGAAAAACGTTTTACCGAGAGTGTGTTAAATATGCTAATGATTTTTAACATGATCAACACAACCCTAAACTACAATTATCACGTGATTTAAAACGAGTACATATCAATATTTCAAGATAGGGGGACTGTTGCGTTGCAGTTTATCAGGTAATTTTTTGTGTTTTTTATCACACACGTACGTACCTTGTTTGGAAACATATACTGCACCTGTTTTTTTCAACTGCTCCATGTAATAATTCTCTAAAAATTCAAAATCAAACTATTTGAAAAAAAAAATCATAGTAGACCCCCCTCCCCCCAGAAAATCAAATGTAGCTTTCACTCATGTAAACGTAATAGGTATTTTGTAGATCCAACACAACACGTTTCTGTGCATGTAAACGACTATACAACGATAAGGGGACGACCATCTGATTTTCGGGGGGGAGGGGGGACTTGGGCTATTTATTCAATCTTGGTTTTCGTGAAAATAAATATTCTCATCCTAGTTGTCACGAAAATAAATATTTTAATTTTTGATTTGAAACCAAAAAAAAAATGCATTTGTTGCATTTGGCGAAAATGAATAATTGTTTGAGATGGACATGAAAATAAATATTTTTTCTAGGTAAAATCGTCCACCCCTCTCCGAAAAATCAAATAGTTGTCTAATTAGGACTGAATTTCTGCATTTTAATGAACAGACACATCGGTCAATAAGACCGAGATGCCTCTGCCACGCTGGCGGCCTTTTTTTCTATTTGCTAGGACCGTGGGCAGAGAAACCTACGACTTCTGTCAATACTGATTTATAAGATTCCTTTTTTAGAAAAGACATTCGTAATGTGTGTTGTATCTTCAGTACTTTTCTGTTCCTTGACTATAAAGTACTAGTAACAGGAATTGCTCCTGTAAAAACTTAATTTGAGTTTTAATTGGCTGTTTGGGAGGGGGCACTAGTCGGAACAGAAGAAGAATATACATGACAAAGGAGTAGAGTCACAAAGGGCCAAAATCGGCCCAATTTCAGATCTTGATAATATTTGTGGTGTTTATAGAAGATACTATAATTTGCATAAAAATAACTTTTATTCCCAAATAAAACACATGCTGTTGCCATGGCAACGGCTATTTCATTATTTCCATCTTCGGCTTGAATTCCCTTCTTTCTTTCATATTTATCCATTCTAAAGCATTACAGAAGTTCAGTATATTGTCATATATAATTTATTACGACTACTTGCAACATACAAGACAAATCCTTATGTCATTGGTTCTCCCACTGCCATAGTAACTGCTGTTTTATTATATAAACGGTATAGAAATGCTTACTATTGATAATATTTCGTAACTATCATTTCCCAAAAATAATTGCTGATTTGCAAAGTAAATCAAATATTTACCAGTTATCAAATTAGTATACAGTTCAGAAGCAAATATCTCGGAAACTGTAGTAATGTTGCCATAGCAACGGGCAATCTTTTGCCGAAAAAAAATCATAGTACAACTTTGTTTACTTTGTTACTCCTTGAATGAACAAATAAAGGGATATGGAGTAAATGTACATGGGACAAAATCCCTATAAATACATGGTAAGATTTAGCAAATGGAACAACGTTTTTTTGTTGTTCGTCATCTTGAAGTCACCATGAGGCCTTCAACAAAGAGCACACTCCTACCTCATACCTCAACACGTGTACAGCATAACACAATTTTACTGTTCATGATGCAACTTTGGTATTTTTGTATATTTACAAAAGTTAGCTCTGAGACCAGCATTTGGAATAACCAAAAAGGAATCACAAAATGTTTGAATACTTTCGGGAAGTCAAGTAAATTCCAAAAAACAACCATAAAAACGAGTAACGTTGTGTCAAAAAGTATTGTGTATTAAAATCCTCAATGTTTTCTAAAACATTTCCATAACCATGTACGAAAATGCTGAGTAATAACATATACAGCGTCAGAACCTTGCACAATAATTTAAAGTCCATTTTAACATAACACCGGCTCAATGAAATTCACTTGCTATAGATGTCGAACAACGCTACAGCAATGTTTTGGTGATGGATGCAGGACCGCCAACAAACGTGAAAATATCAGAACAAAGAACTCTTACAAACACTGGAGATGATGAAAATATTTTATGAATAATAATGTGTTGGTAAGGTAAGGTGCAAATGTAGAATATATGGAATGCCAACAGTGATGAAAATCATCTTTTTAAACCTGTTAGCATCTGAATATCCAGCCATAGACCTTGCTGGACCTTCAGATGCTAACAGGTTTAAAAAGATGATTTTCATCACTGTTGCCAATCGGAATAGTATATTCTACCTTTGCAGCTCACCTTACCGACACATTATCATTCATATTATATAGAGCTGTGTGCAACACTATTATCTAATATACCTTTTGAAAATATTTTTGTCTTTTTTCGTCATTATTTTGTGTCCCGTTTATTCCATTCAGATTTTGCAGGAAAAAATAACCGATATTAAAGAAGGATCACCATATTTTCAAGATCTTTTTTGAGCGTGTACTTGTATCTCAATCTAACTTATTGGAATGGAATGGAATAAATGATATTTCATTACAAATATACCTAACGGTACACTGTGACTGTTTTTAGATTTTGTTACAGCCTGTGCAGATACATCACCTTAATAAAAAAATAAGTACGTTTTAAAACATTTTTTTTTCTTTTTTTTTATAGTTGCGTATATCATTTTCAAACCAATTTGACAGGATGAACCAAATATTTTTTAAAAACATTCTTCGTGAATGCTATGTAGGGTATGAAATAATTGCCGATTAGTGAAACGTGATTAACACAGGAAAATATTTCAGAATGAAAAACTTACAATGGACGCTAAGCAATGACAACAACAACGACCAGATTCCCAAAACAGATTTGTCTCTGGCAATCGTAGAACGAAGGAACCTTTTCATAATAATGTTTAGAAATATTTCAGTTCAGATGGGAAAGCAATTTATTTATTATAAATGTAAGGGTTAAAAATCAAGGAGGCACCGCAACCCGGTTGTAATGGTTAGGGTTGATTAGTGAGATAAAGTACATATTCTAGTTATAGGTATTTTGACATATAAGATAAACACAGAAAGACATCCCGTATTCACAACCACAGCACTTCCCACAACAAGGGTCGGATTGTCAAACAGGCTATGAATAAATCCTCATTTTTCGTATATGCCCCTACTACTGTTACATCAAAAAAAGAAAAAAAAGCTCTTGGTTATCTTATGTAACACATCCGCAGTCGGACACGCTAAATTACACTACGTGGGACAGATGACCATAATGCAGAAAATAATACAATAATATGAAATTCTACTCTGCAAAAGAGATATTTTTCTTTTTTTCAATAAATTTTGTGTAGGAATTCTCTTGATATATTAGACGCTGCGCAAGGTATTGGACCTAGCAGCAGAAAATACGTCTGTCTTTAATATAAACCAGTCTCTAGTTTCAATGTTTTTCAAGATACTACCTATAGATAGCTCGGGAAAACATATTATTTCTGTGTTATTCTAAATTTACAATTGTATTGAATGAAGATTATTTTCATACTATAAACATGCAGATTCACGCTAAAATTCCTTGTCCGACGTAACTCGCATAATTACCATGGTTTGATTTGTTTATTGGTGTAGCTTTGAAGTTGCCTACAAAGTGCCAGCAATTTGCCACACCTATTTTTCTTGAAAGACCAAATATGACATCATATCCATTTCTCACGGTTGGGCATTTCTATCAAGTCCCAAGTGAAAATTAGTCGACCCTGGCACCAGTCCAAATTGGGAAGTATTTTTACAAAAAAAATGTTAATAGATATCACTAAAATCGATTATCTCATACAAGTTCCCAACTTAAAAAATCGTTTAATTAAAAATCAAAATCGGACTGCATGGCCGTTCTCCGACAACTCACAATATCGTAGATGTAGCCATGTTGCCCGAGAGCCGTTTTTGAATAAGAGACACGTATAAAAATAATCTTTCTGACAACAAGTGACAACGAGTGAAATTTCCATGGCATAGGTACTACGATGATAAAGACGGTTATTTAAAAACAAATGAATGTCATTGTCTTCTGAATTTCTGAGGGAGGAGTCTAGCAATGCATTATCATCTAATTTGCATAAAGTTAATGCACTGAATAAACCCCTCCTATCCCATTGTGTTTGTATCGCGTGTAGGAACTGAACTTTTCTACAGTGCAATAACTTCCAAATAGTGAAATTAACGCATTCTACAACGGAATATCTGTCTTTAGAGCATCGAAAGATCAAAGGAAATTCTAAAAATCATATTACATTTTTTTTTATTTTCTGTTTTACGGGAGAGCCTACCTTATTTTTTCAGAAAGTGAAATAAAAATAAAAGTGGTCAGGACAGCTTTTATTTTTATTTTATATCCCTACCCTATTTTCTTTTCATCTCAAAAAAATAAAAAAAAATCGCTTCCCAAATGGATGTAAATTATTGAAAAATGTCATTCTTCTTAGGAAAATAGTATGACGTGGCCAGCTATTATGGTCATCACGTGACTTTGATGACGTAACAAACCAAGATTTCACTCGATGAAAAATGTACAAAGAATGCACGAGAATAGTACAAATATTTTGAAATTTCTCGAGAACCGTTGTTTTTTTTCTAATTTATGCTGTTATCCACGTAATCTTGAAAGCCCGTTCTTTCGATTGATGCATAACATTTCAGTTTAATTTCAGTCTAAATTACTATCACTTTGATTTGAAATAACGGTGTTACAGACTCAAAAACTCCTATTGTAGCTATGTGTATTTACGATAAAATTTGAAAACCGCAGTTACAAAACACACAATAAAACGTCTTAAATCGACATAATTTGCATTTATGCACATATACAGCGAAAGATGAATGATTACGGTAACAGAAAATCTATATAAAAACAGTTTAATTTGTAGTTTTGTTACTTCCAATTTGATTTGAAAATCGCCCAATTTATGTGAAAATAAAAATGGAAGGTGATGGGATAACCGGGATGTTGTATTACCATCATTGTGTGTAGGTTGTTATCCTCATTTTCCCCTCAAACGTGTTATAATTTTAAAAATTTCTAAGTTAAAGTTAAAATATATATAACTAAATGTAGATTTTGGAACGAGTATTGTGTATTATAAGGATACCTTGGTTAAATGTTCCATGTAAAACCCGGGTGTAATATACTCAGTCATGTTTAACAATTTAAATAAATCTCATATTCGTTATAAATAACAAACTATATTTAATACTCAATTTAAGATTTTAAAGAAACTACAAAAATGATTTATGATGCCCTCCGGCAAATTATCACCTGGTCAAGGTGACAGGTGTGTTCCTTCAGCCACTTGTATATTACATATACTGTTAATTGAACAAGTATTACATCACTCTACTTGCTGATGACTCGATTTACAAAATATATATTATACACAAAGAGAATAATGTGTTACCACACTATTTTTGGAGACGAAAATAAAACGTTTTAATCTCGGTTTTACATTTTAATTACAATTTCAATATAATTATTGAAAAAATGCATTTTTCGATATTTTTATGTTCATTTTTTATCTATTTATTTATTTTTTTTTTTATAAATTCATATTGTATTTTTGTTTAATTTTAGTAATGTCTTATATAGAAATATGGTTTATTTGCATTGTCTACATATATATAATCTGTTGTAACGCGGTTCCCTCCTCTGAAAATGACCATAATAGCTGGCCACGACATCAAGATTTTTTGCAACTTCAGGGCTTCGATAAATGCTTTAATAGATAGATGTTTTTCTCAAGAAATTTATCAGAAGATATCCAGATTTGATTGATAAATATTCAATTCCAATTTCCAATTTTATTGAAGACAGTTTTGTTTAAGTTTTGGCTTCTTCTTTGGGGTTTCTCTTTCTGCAACTTAGTGTGATTTGTGCACCGAGCGACAAAAACATTTTACCTGTATGAGACAAGGCTTGTACATCGAACGACAAAAACATTTCACCTGTATGAAAAAAATTCAATGTTTTGACAATATTATGGCTTTGACATTTAACACAATCTGGGCACACATGTTTACAATTTGACGTATCACCTGGAGCATGTATTTCCGATGGCGTCCCTAGAAACTGGACCAGGTAAAAAATTCCTGTTTAAGAAAAAGTTTCTCAACAAATATAACTCTTCTTGAGATCAAAATTTACCTGAAACTTTAACCTACCACATCAATGTAATTTTATTCAAATTTGGACATGCATACGGGTTTTTGCAGTAATATAAAAATGCTATTTTTATTTTGATAAGGACTTTTTTTTTACAATGCCAGCATCTGATTGGTTGATTTAGTAGAGTCTAACCTGGTCATAAACTGTAGAAATTAAGTGAGATGTCGTTACTATGGCAATTGTACTTCACGCCTTTATACTGTTGTCATATCTAATCAAGCCTGAAAGTATCGATAATGTATTCTTTTGATCTATTTTGTGAACCGATCGTCTTGGCATGAAAAAGACAAATTATCGGCAAATTTTATTTTATATCTGAATAATTCAGTTAACGGCAAAATATAATTTTTATATCTGAATATGAATTTTATACTTCTATTAAATTTCATTATTTAAAAAAAAATCATTATTTTAATATAACTAAATTGAAATATATGAGATACGTGTATATATTGGAAACGTAGTTAATATTCGTCAAGGATATTACAAGAGCTTGTATGAGAGTGGTCATAGCTAGAACAAGTCAGCTTTGAGTAGCCATGGCCAGAGCAGACTTAATCAAAGTACTGAAGTACTATTTAGTCGCAGAATCGGTCAGCATGGATTAGCATGTCTTCTAAATGAATAATGTTCCGGTATTGTATTTTGGATGACTTCGAAAGAACAAGATAAATTTGAATATTGTTTTTGATCAAACATATTTCTAATTTGTTTCCAGTTAGTCTTATATTTCAGCCTTGTTCTGACAATTGTGGAGTACAATAAATACCTGAGTTGCATAAAAAACGGTAAGTTTCGCTATGCTGTACACGTGTTTCAAGGAGTAACCTTTCATCAGCAGCACTAAAATCAAACAATATGGAAAGTCATAATCCAAAAGTAGTCTAAAAGAAGTACTCATTACCAAAATAGCAAAATAGGAGGCCAAATCCAGTACCATGGACATCCACCGTGTGTCATCTACGTCTGTCAGACAAGTCTGACTATTTTGCTGGTGAATACCCTCGGGGACCTCTGGTCTACCAGCAGTGGCATCGGCCCAATGGTTTCAAAAAGCAAAAAATAATATAAAAATAAATACCCGAGTAGCATAAAAAACGGTAAAGATTTGATAAGATAGCTGTTTGCATTCAAAGAAGTATTACCAGAAAAAATATTTTATTTCGTTGAATCTTCCTCCATTAACGTATTATTTATACAACCTTTTTGGTGTGTGCATTTTCTACGGACAAGAATATTATAATCGACAGTTGCTAGCCTTCAACACAACAAACTCAGTTTTGTAGACATAGGTATATGCCTGTCCTAATGCCAGATATCTATGGAAAACTCTGTACCAGAGCTCTAATTCATTCAGCTCTCGAATTTTTTGTGGACGAACTATCACATCTTATCTCAGACTTTTCATAAACCAATTTAGCAAATAATCTTCAGCTGAAGCTGTATTAATCAGCTTAATACATGGGTAATCCAAGATCGGATATACTTATCTGGTATCTGGAAAATGCAAGTCTAACTGACTAAATTCTCAGTTGTAGATGTTTTAGTATCGAAGACAATCACTGCGACTATATTGCTCGTCATAAACAATACCGAAACAATAAAACACCGAAGTTACTGTAAATTTAGTTACTGCATCTTGCCATTTCGGTAACTTATGTTTCTTCAGTGCAGATAAAATCTAAACATTTGGAAGACCATAAACTCAAAGATGTTTAAAGCCTGATAGAGATAAAAGAACCAAATATGATTTAAATGGAAAGCCACAATCAGTTAAGGGTAGAACTTTGAATGAGGGAGATACTCCTTAGTTTTCAACAAAATTTACAAAAACTTAGACATTGCAAGTTTTTCAAATAAATCGGCTTTCCGGTAAGCACCGAAGTACTGATTTACATTTATTCAATTTTGAAAAACAGTATAATTGATCATATATTTTATAAATTGAATTAAGTAGATACAATAAACAAAGAACAGCATTTTTGTAAACAATGTCACCAAAATATTATTAAGGAAGAGGAACATGTTTGCTTGCCACTGTAAAAATAAAGAAAGAATGTTTTTTTTTTACTTAAATAAGAAATTTAGATCCGAAATCTATGGAAACAAGACGAATGAATTAAAAAAAACAATATTTTTTTTATCATGCACTTGCTTTCCATTTTAAAGTCACTATAAATCACTGAGGAATGTGAAGTCAACATAATTCTATTTCGTTTACATGCATTATATGATAATATTGCAGTAAGCCTATGACGGCAACGTAATCTTAAAGTTGAATATCTTGCTAAAGATTTTATTTCATTTACACATTAATGTTATCCCCGTACAAAAGGCTCACTTACATTGCATTATATCACGTATAGATTACTTTTCCATCCAACTGTTAATTTAGACACATCACCAAGATGGTTCAGTTGTAGTAAAATCAAATATTGTTAATATGGCATTTTACTTCACGCCAATATGCTATTTTAACATAACTGTTAAATTTTATTGATAAAAGATCAAAATAAAGAAAAACGTTTTATAATTTTCACAGAAAAATACAAAGAAACTATAATTTAATCATTTCAACTTTTTTTAAAGTAACAGGGGTAATATTCACTTCAACCTTTTTTAAAGTAACAGGGTTAATATTCACTGTCTTGCGTATTTAAATGTACTGCTATCCGAGCTAATTCTATTTACTCTGTCTGAATCCTATTATACCCAGCTGATCTAATCATGCAAGAAAATGTATCAATAATATGTTCCGTGCATAATGCTGAATTTGATCCGTTACACACGACCGATTAACTAAGTGACCTGTTTAAAACAATTGTCAGATAATTAAGAATTATATTCCTAGTTGCTAAATTTGATACTTTACACACGGCCGATTAACTATTGACCTGTATACAACAATGGCTGACCCACGCTATCTACACGCGTTATAGGCGGAACTATTTTATTATTTATCCGCGTATATCAGTTTGTGCTTTCGGGGCTCAATAGCATTATTCTCCAATATAATCCAAAATGGTGGAGTAAAATCTACCATAAAATTTCATTTTAATTGCAGTAATTTTTATTCATTTTCAAAAAATATGTATGATTTATTTTTTTTTTTTGCTTTCAAGAGTGCGAATGCAAGAAATCAATAAAACTGTTGAGTGAAATAAATGGGGTGTAAATTAACCCGGTGGATTAATGGCTCTGATCGTCCTATGTGATAGCATAAGCCGCAGATGATTTCTTCTGCGACTAAAAAGAACGGTCATGGCCAGAACAGACATTGCAGTTGGAGTCAACATATGTGTTATGGTCTCATGTTCATTTACTCCATATCCTTTCGTAAAATAGGTAGAACGGTCATGGGTAGAACAGGAATATTTTCAAAATTGAGAATAAAGTAGGCATAAATCAATAAAATTGCTGAAACTTTGCCATAAATTACACCTGTTGAAAGAAATCTTGAGTTTTATATATTTTTCATTAGTTTATCTATCATTGCATAAAATGTAAGTGTGCATGTAATAAAAAAGTGGATATTGGGAAGTGATTTACAAAAAAAGATACTTATTTGATTTGTGAAAAAAAAATTCAAATTTTCAATAATAGCTTTCGCAATGGTGCTATTTATTTATGACGTCTAAATTAATTGTCATACGACTTCATTCATTTTTGCGGGAACTGTTTTTATTTTCCACTCAAAATCACAGGTACGCAGTTATCGTGAAGGGTCTATTGCTGCGTTGATTTACCTGTAATTATAAACTAAAAGAAGATTGCGACAGCAATTAAGACGTTTCATCAGTTTTCTTTACCATTTTGTTGATTTTTGTTCCTGTCTTTTACTTCATGCTCTATTGCTACAATCTTTCCCTTTTTCATATGTTTTCGTGGCTAGCATGAGTTGAATACTGGTTATGATGAGTAATTTCCCGGATCATGCCCTTCCAATGTGAGCAACAGTAAAGGGCAATTTTTGCAAATGACAACTGTAACACATAATCTTCCATCCTTCTGCATACTCTTTTCATCTGCCGTATCTTATTGGCCACACCTATTAAAACTATTTTATCGCTACCATCTATTCCATTTATACTCTTCAAATGGTTCCAGTTGTTTTGACTGTTTCTATCTATAAGTCTTGATATTTAACATGTTCTCTGCTGTTGAACAGAAATTGAAATTGTTGTCTGTCATTTTGCGCTCAAAATTTATCGTTCTACATGTTTACAAAATCGATTGAACAAAGCTGTTTTGATTGAATATTTGGTAATCATGTCAAACTTCTTCAGGTTTCAGTGCGTGCTTTTATTTTCAGGTAATACCGAATTGACAGTTGTAGTAGAAAAAGAGTATGCTACTTACGACTTCAGTTTGACAGATTCTACAGATTACACTTTAAAAGTTAATTCATACGATGGTAACGCAGGTGACAGAATGTCTGAAAGTTATGGCAATAGGTTTGCTACACCTGATTACCCAGATGTAAACAACTGCGCCAAAGAATTGGAAGGAGGATGGTGGTTTAGTGAAGATTACCAAAGATGTTCCGGTGCTTTCCTCAATGGAAAATATTATAACGAAACCTACTTTCTGGGTGACAACAATCCTAATCCAGAAGATGGTATATACTGGAAAGAAAAAAAATATTACCATACTCCTCTCATGTTTGTGGAAATGATGCTGTCATCTCCAGAAGACAACATTTAAATTGGAGAACTCAAAAATAAAAAAAAATAAATAAAAATGACGATGTTTTTGAGTTTAGAGAAGTTATCAATAGAAGAATAGACTAACATAACAACATAGAGGATATCCGAATAGAGGAAATAGGGACAAAAATAAATCAAACGGACATGAAAAATAAATAAATAAAACAAAAACAAACAAACACCATAAAACAATATGAGCAGTGTAAATCCCCACAAGAACACGGAGTATCACCAGGTACTCTAAACAGGTAAGCGTGATCTGCTCAGTGTGTGGCAACCGACACAGTACCGATGAAAAATCTTCTGTCAAGTCTTGCTCAATGTCTGTCAGTCCTGTAATCAATTGTAAAAATTAAAAAAAAAATGACGCTATGATTTTAATTAGATTCACAACACTATGAAGAAGGCCGGACACTTAAATGCAGTTTGCATTAAACTGACATAATTAAAATATTTTCTTTAGATAAATGAAACGCTTTTAAGTAACATAATTAGCCTGTTAGCTGTTGGGATCACATTTCTTTATAAGCTCTGTTACAACCACTTTTGAAATCCCAATCACTTTTGTAATCCCTTGATTACAAATGTGGTTTTGGGTTACAAAGGTGGTTGGACTAAATGTCTTATCAATCACTTTTGTAGTCCCTAACCACTTTTGTAATCCATCTATCTTAAGATTTTTTTTTTTCAACATAATTTGGATTCAAAAGTACAGGTTTTACTGTAAAATGTCACAGTAAAGATCAACATTTTTTTTTACGAAACTCTTTGAGTTGAATAAGGGATTACAAAAGTGGTTGACTAAGATTTTTTATCAACCACTTTTGTAATCCCTAACAACTTTTGTAATCCTACGATTTCAGATGTTGTTTAGTATTTTGAAATCCAGAACCACTGTTAGTTGAAGTAAAGATCAACATTTTTTTA
Organism: Modiolus philippinarum; assembly: GCA_002080025.1. NCBI lineage: Eukaryota > Metazoa > Mollusca > Bivalvia > Mytilida > Modiolidae > Modiolus > Modiolus philippinarum. The sequence goes on along the minus strand of MJUU01047686.1, from coordinate 66,640 downwards.
AATAACACTCTTCGAGCTGAATGAGGGATTAAAAAGTGGTTGACTAAGATTTTTTATCAAGCTATTTTGTAATCCCACGATTTCAAATGTTGTTCAGTATTTTTGAAATCCAGAACCACTGTCCCTTAAGTAAAGATCAACATCATTTTGATAAAACTCTTTGAGTTGAATAAGGGACTACAAAAGTGGTTGAGATTAAAAAGTGATTGACTAAGATTTTTTATCAACCACTTTTGTAATCTTTAGCCACTTTTGTAAGTCCACGATTTCAAATGTGGTTTAGTATTCCACTGTCACTTCAAGTAAAGATCAAAATTTTTTTATGAAACTCTTTAGTTAGGTGGTTAAGATTACAAAAGTGGTTGACTAAGAATTTCTTTCAACCACTTTTGTAATCCCTAATCAATTTTGTAATCCTACGATTTCAGATGTGGTTTAGTATTTTTGAAGTCCAGAACCACTGTCACTTTAGGTAAAATCAACATTTTTATCCCCTCACTTTTGAAGAAAGTTCGGGGATGATGTTATACCCTCCGTCTGTCCGTCCGTCCGTCACACTTTTCTTGTGACTCAAACTCCTCCTACATTTTTGGATTTAGGGATTTAATTTTGTTGTAGAATTGTTGCATATAGTCTGTAGATGCGCAATAAGCTTTCGGATTTTTTATATCGGTCTTGGTGCAAACAAGAGTCCCCATAATGTCAATTTCAACAAAGACCCAAAGATTTGGATTTTGACACGTGTGGCATGTGACGCAAACTCCTCCTACATTTTGGGATTTAGGTATTAAATCTTTATGCAGAATTGTTGCATATAGTCTATAGATTTGTAATAAGCTTTTGGAATTTTGGTACCGGTTCCAACTTTGGTAAATTTCCTGAAAATGTCAAAGACACATATTTTTTTTTAAATTTTGGCATATTATCTCACATTCTGACAAGTATTTGGTAAAAACCAGAATTCTGATAACTTAGGATTCTGAAAGGCGGTTCCAATTTTGGTAAATTTCCTGAAAGTCTCAAAGACCACTTATTTAGCAACCATACTTAAATTGTTTGTGTAGTTTAGGACAAACATTTTCATCAATTGGATTTCAAAAATATCTGATTCCAATTTTGGTTAATTTCCTGAAAGTCTCAAAGACCACTTATTATTTGAAATTCTACCTAGCAACAATACTTAAATTGTTTGTGTAGTTTAGGACAAATATTTTCATCAACTGGATTCAAAAATATTTGATTCCAATTTTGGTAAATTTCCAGAAAGTCTCAAAGACCACTAGTTTTTTGGAATTCTACCTAGCAACTGTACTTGAATTGCTTGTGTAGTTTATGGCAAACATTTTCAACATATGGATTTCACAAATATTGATTCTAATCGTGGTAAATTTTCTGAAAGTCTCAAAGACCAGTTATTGTTTTGGAATTCTACTTAGCAACCATATATCCTAGAATTCTTTTAGTAACAATAACGACTATCAATAGGTAGATTTCAAAAATAATGAAAAAAATTGCCTATGGTGTATAACAACTGTTTTCTGTGTCAGACAGGGAGTGCGGGGATAGCTGTCGCTTCCGACAACATCTAGTTTATGAAACTTTTTGAGTTGAATGACGGATTACAAAAGTGGTTGAGATTACAAAAGTGGTTGACTAAGATAATTTATAAAACACTTCTCTAATCCCAAACAACTTTTGTCATCCCACGCTTTCAAATGTGGTATAATATATCTGAAATATATATTGAGTAGAATAGGGGATTCCAAACTAAAGTGGTTGACTAAGATTTTTTATCAACCACTTTTGAAATCTCTAACCATTTTTATAATCCCACGATTTCAGATGAAGTTCAGAATTTTTGAAATCCAGAACCTATGTCAACTCAAGTAAAGATCATCATTTTTTTATCAAACTCATTGAATTGAATAAGGGATTATAAATGTGGTTGAGATTACCAAAGTGGTTGACTAAGATTTTTTACCAACCACTTTGTAATCTCTAACCAATTTTGTAATCCTAGGATATCAGATGTGGTTTAGTATTTTGAAATTCCGAACCACTGTCAGTTGAAGTAAAGATCAACATTTTTTATGAAACTCATTGAGTTGAATAAGGGATTGCAAAAGTGGCTGAGATTAGAAGAGTGGTTGACTAAGATTTTTTATCAACCACTTTTGTAATCCCTAACTACTTTTGTAATCCTACGATTTCAAATGTGGTTAAGTATTTTTGAAATCCAGTACATCTGTCACTTTAAGAAAAGATCAACATTTTTAATGAAAATCTTTGAGTTGAATGTGGGATAATAAAAGTGGTTGAAATTACAAAAAAGGTTGACAAAGAATTTCTATCAACCACTTTTGTAATACCTAACCACTTTTGTAATCCTACGATTTCAGAAATGGTGTAGTATTTTTAAAATCCTGCCACTGTAACTTAAGCAAAGAACAACATTGATAATTATTAAATTCTTTGAATTAAATGAGGGATTACAAAAGTGGTTATGATACTAAGAATTTCTATCAGCCACTTTTGTAATCACTTACCACTTTTTGTATTTCCTAACCACTTTTGTTATCCCATGCTTTCAAATGTATGCCAGTGTTTTTAAAATCCAGAACCACCGTCATTTTAAGTAAAGATCATTTTTTTTATGAAATTCTTTCAGTTGAATGAGGGATTTTAAAAGTGGTTGAGATTCCAAAAAAGGTTGACTAAGAAATTCTATCAACCACTTTTGTAATCCTACAATTTCAGATGTCGTTTAATATTTTTTAAATTCACAACCACTGTAATTTTAAGCGAAGAGCAACATTTTGTATGAAAATGTTTGAGTTGAATGAGGGATTACAAAAATGGTTGACTAAGACTTTTTATCGACAACTTTTGTAATCCTGCGACTTCAAATGTGGTTTAAAGAAAAAAAGGACATTAAGTGAATGTACATGTGACAAAACGCACATGATACATAGAAATCCAGAACCACTGTTAGTTGAAGTAAAGATCAACATTTTTTTTAAATAACACTCTTCGAGCTGAATGAGGGATTAAAAAGTGGTTGACTAAGATTTTTTATCAAGCTATTTTGTAATCCCACGATTTCAAATTTTGTTCAGTATTTTTGAAATCCAGAACCACTGTCCCTTAAGTAAAGATCAACATCATTTTGATAAAACTCTTTGAGTTGAATAAGGGACTACAAAAGTGGTTGAGATTAAAAAGTGATTGACTAAGATTTTTTATCAACCACTTTTGTAATCTTTAGCCACTTTTGTAAGTCCACGATTTCAAATGTGGTTTAGTATTCCACTGTCACTTCAAGTAAAGATCAAAATTTTTTTATGAAACTCTTTAGTTAGGTGGTTAAGATTACAAAAGTGGTTGACTAAGAATTTCTTTCAACCACTTTTGTAATCCCTAATCAATTTTGTAATCCTACGATTTCAGATGTGGTTTAGTATTTTTGAAGTCCAGAACCACTGTCACTTTAGGTAAAATCAACATTTTTATCCCCTCACTTTTGAAGAAAGTTCGGGGATGATGTTATACCCTCCGTCTGTCCGTCCGTCCGTCACACTTTTCTTGTGACTCAAACTCCTCCTACATTTTTGGATTTAGGGATTTAATTTTGTTGTAGAATTGTTGCATATAGTCTGTAGATGNCAAAAATGGTTGACTAAGACTTTTTATCGACAACTTTTGTAATCCTGCGACTTCAAATGTGGTTTAAAGAAAAAAAGGACATTAAGTGAATGTACATGTGACAAAACGCACATGATACATAGAAAACTCCAGTTGATCAAGGACAGGGCTTTTATTCCTTTTTACATCTTGATGTCGCCTGGGGGTCTTCAATCACAGGTGAACTTTTAATCAACCACTGTTGTAATCCAACGATTTCAGATGTGCTTCAGTATTTTTAAAATCCAAGTATAGATCAACATTTTTTATGAAACCCTGTAAGTTGAATGAGGGATTACAAAAGTGGTTGAGATTACAAAAGTGGTTGACTTAGAATTTTTGTCAACCACTTCTGAAATCCCTAACCACTTTTTTAATCCTACGATTTCAGATGTGGTTTAGTATTTTTGAAATCCAGAACCACTGTTACTTCAAGTAAATATCAACATTTTCTTGATGAAACTCTTAGAGTTGAATGAGGGATCTCAAGTGGTTAAGATTTGAAAAGAGGTTGACGAAGATTTTTCATCAACCACTTTTGTTATTCCATGATTTCATATATGTTAACTATTTTGAAATCCAGAACAATTGTCACTTTAAGTAAAGGTCAATTTTCTTATGAAATTTTTTGAGTTGAATGAGGGACTATAAAAGTGGTTGACTAAGAATTTTTATCAACCACTTTTGTAGTCCCTACCCTAACTTCGTTTGTACTCCCTTAATAACAAATATGAGGATTGCAAAAATGGTTCGATTGACTCTGCCACCAACCCTTATTAAATAACAAAATACCGAAGTTACTGTTAATTTATTTTCTGTACATGCGCATTTCGACAACATATGTATCATCAATGCAGATAAAACCAAGACATTTGGAAGTCCATTAACCGAAAAAAAATACAAAAACTGATAGAGAAGAAATAACCAAAAAGGATCTAAATAGAAAAGCCAAATTCAGCCAAGAAAAGAGGTATGCATGAGGGAGATACTCCTTTGTTTCAATAAAACCGGTTTTCAAAGTAATAACCACTTTTGAAATCCAATTGAATAGGACCACCTTAGATATCTGATATTGATGTTCAGTTCAAATTCTGTGAGATACCCCATGGAAATATTACCATGGATTTCAAAAGTGGTTGATTAGAAATTGTAATTAACCACTTTTGTAATCCGAACCACTTTTGTAATCTCAGCTACTTTTGTAGTCCCTAGATTACAAATGTGGTGTAGATTTCAAAGGCCGTTCGCTTAAATCTTCCATAACCTCTTTTGAAATACAATTGTATAGGGCCACCTTAGATATGTTATATTGATGTTAAGAACAAGTTGTGTAAGATACCCAATAAATATTTGGATTTCAAAACTGATTGGGGATTTCAAAATTGGTTGATGAGAAATTGTTACCAACCACTTTGTAATCTCACTTACTTTTGCAATTATCCTAATTACAAATATTGTGAAGATTTCAAAAGTTGTGTTTTTATATCTTCCACCAAGCCTTATTAAAGCACTGGCCACTTTTGAAAAACAATTGTATAGGGCCACTTTAGATATTCTTTATTGATTTTAAGTACAAGTTGTGTAAGATACCCCATAAAATATTACTCTACATTTCAAAAATGATTGAGTAATCCTAACGATTTCTGTTATTCCATCATGCAGCGTGGACACTTTGCCAGTTAATTCTATGTTTGTTGACACCCCCGCATTCATGAAAAATGTGGAGCACGGCTGTGGCGCTATTCGATGATCAGCAATGAATTAAGCTCAATTCGGTGCTATGGTCCGTCTTGAACTTACTATGAGGTATGAGAAAAGCTCATTATTGAAGGCCTCATGGAGACTTCACGAAGCAGAACGATAATTAAAGCGTTGCTCAATTGCTTTGTTTTACCATGTATTTGACTTTGTCTCATGTACATTTACTCTATATCCATTCATTGCTTATAGTAAAGATTTCAAAAGTAATTCGGTTAATTCTGCCACCATCCATAATGATGTCCCCAAACCGAAATTTGGGAGACATATTGTGTTTGCTCCGTATCGTATTATTATTTTTTCTTCTTTCTTTCTTCAGCTCAAATATTGTCAACCCCATATCTCAGCTACTGTTTGACCAAACCACATGTAACTTCACAGGAATGATTGCCTCAATATATGAAAAGGGTTCGCAGCTTTCAAAATTTTCAAAATGGTCGCCATTGCCATAGAAACAGAAAAAAGGCGGGGAAAATTCAGTGATCAGAATAGGATGAAATTTTACAGGAAGGTTGCCTGGCACATGTACAAATGATTTTCAGTCGAAGAATTTTCAAAATAGCTGCCGTTGCAATGAAAACGGAAAAAAGGCGGGAAAATAAAGCGCTCCAGATTCGGATGAAATTTTACAGGAAGTTGCCTAGCATGTCTACAAATGATTTGCAGCCTCAGAATTTTCAAAGTGGCTGCCATTGCTATGGAGACGGGAAAAGGCGGGAAATTGAAAGTGCTCACAATCGGATCAAATTAACTTGAAGGTTGCCTGCTCTGTGCACGAATAATTTTAGCCTCACATTTTTTCAAAATGGTTACAATTGCCATTGAAACTTAGAAATACTGGAAAATGAGAGATTCTTCGAATAGAATGCACAATGATCGTTTGGGGGGACATCTGTAAAGCTCTGCGTCACAATAACAAATATTTATTATTATTATTCTTTCTTCCTTCCTCTCAAATATTGTCCACCCCATATCTCGGAAACTATTTGACCAACCTTCATGAAACTTCACAAAAATGATTTCCTGAATGAGCGGATGTGCTTGCATCTTTCAAAATTTTCAAAATGGCCGCCGTTGTCATGGAAACAGAAGAAAAGCGGGAAAATTGGATGAAAACAGGGAAAATCAAAAGTTCTCGGAATTGAATAAAATTTTACATTAAGGGAGTACGAGTGTCAGAAATTTTGCAATAAGAATTAAAACGCTAGCCTATTGTTTTAAAGAGCTTTGCTTCTGAAACAAGATGAGCACAAAAATTGAAAATCCACGTAAGAACTTTTGAGATATACGCCGTCAAAATTTTGGCGGGAAACGGTTTTCTCTTGAGTTTTCCTTCAATTTCCATAATTTTTTTTTGTCTTAAAATACATAAAAATATTATTGGAAGTTGATAGAATATTAGACATTATCTATTTTATGCAAATTAAAGTGACATATGACCAAGAAAATATATTACATGTGCAAAACATTTTTACCCTTTTTAAATGGAAAAAACCGAGGATATCGAATGCTTCTGAAATCTGACACTCATACTCCCTTAAGGATGTCTGGCATGTGTACAAATGATTTTTAGCCTCAGATTTTACAAAATGGTTACCGTTGCCATTGAAACTTAGAATTATTGAAAATGAGATGTGCTATGAATAGGACGCACAGTGTTGGTTTTGGGGACATCTGTAACTCTCTGCGTTGCAATGATAAATATTCACTTTTGAATTACAATGTTACATGACTTTTATTTTTTATTACTTTTATTGTCTTCTGTACAAATTGTGTATGTAAAATACCATGAAATCTATTGTTATAAAAGACTAATATCAGAAAAAACAGATTAAGTGCTATGTGTTTGTCCATATGTTGTTTTTTGTACTTTAGCTTAGGGCACTAGTGCTTGAATATCTAAGAGAGGTCGCAGCTTAGACTGATCTTATCTGGGCAACTCCGCATATCGTAAGCCTGGATACCTCACTTAGTATCCTGTAGGTCCTTAGCAAGCGTCTCAAGCTGCTTGGGATCGGTGATTCTATTAATAGAATCGCCAACGCCCCATAAGCGTCGAATCGATCACCCCTAAGCATTGGATCAATCTCCCCTGAGCAGAAAGTTTCTGCCTCTTTCATTTAATTAACACTGCCCGATATGGATGGGTACCTGCACTGATTGATGCAGCATTTGAGTCTATCTATTGCACTTATACCTTTGGTCCATATCATAAATAAGCCCCCGCTCCCACTAGTTCTCACATTGAAGGGGAGGTCGTGGAAACTTCGGAGCATTCTTGGACTCCAGATCAAATTACCGTTAATTCTCTAAAAAAATACTGAAAGTGATCTATTTTCTATCTTAGACTAAGTGAAATTCGCCTAGATTCCATAGACACTTTCCAATTTTGGGCTTCGTGCGATCGAATTGAACAGGTGTGGGATGGCTGCAATGATCCCGGCGGATATAATGGCATCATGCTCGAAGAAGATGAAATTGGCATTCTTCCGGATCGATTGCCGCGGGATCTTGAAGAATAATTCCACGTTATTATGGCGACCTTACACGTAGCATTCTTCGCACTCGTTTGCTTGCTCAGTATTAGAGTCGTAGAAAACCATGAGATTCTTCTGATAAGGGTCGAGGTCGCGAGGTTCTGGCACTTCGTTTTCGTGCTCGAAGAACGGCTCGATATCGCATTGCTTTGGCGGTGGCTTCACCATATCCAAGACGTCGATCAAGGAAGGGGTTGCTACCCTTGTTCCAGAGAAAGTCGCGGAAATCGTCTTTCGTAAACCCTTGCCCCAGCGCCCGCAAAAGCACCTGGTATATTGGCTGGTGGCGAGATTTTCCGAAGACGTAAAGTCGATACTAGTCAATCGATCCATCGCACGGAAGGATGTTATTCATCAGCGTCATCTTGCCTCGGTCTGATTTCATGATGATCAGACCTAGGTTTCATAGATACGGGAGTAGAAAGTAGTCATGCGGTAAGCTCATCGTAGGTGAGGTTTTCAACGTCCATTTATCTGTATAAAATGGCAATGTACGGCCTGAAATACCAAAGGAAGACAGGGAAGAAATGCTTGGGTAAGGAAGTGACCAGCAATAGGTCGCGGTTGAAGATTGAGCCTGTGCGTATGCATACCCAAGAAGTTGCAGTTCATTGCAGCTACCGGAGATGTCCTAATAAATGAGCTGATAAATCGACTGTCCGTCGAGATGTACCAGACCTGGCATAACTTCACATGTCTGGGGACCAACCTGAAAAGGCTACCGGTACCCCAAAACGATGCCCATCAACCTACCGGATCACCACGATCTACTTAACATACAAAGCATAAGAATATGGTCGCACGCTATGCCATCTGCGATAGAACGATGCAATCCTCCTTCGATACAATTCTTATCCCACTGAGCGCGAAAGCATCGAGCGTGACAGACCCATCATCGGTAACAAAGCACGATTTGCAAAGACCCGGGGAATAAGTATGGATGAACTACCCGAAAAACTGCATAAGCCAGTCCTACGGAAATTCCAGAAGCGTCGCGATTTAAAAGGGTTGGTAGAGCAAGATTTAGGCTGCTGATATCGTAAATATGAGCTTCTTTTCTGCCATAACCGAGGCTTCAAGTACCTCTTGAGCATCATCGACGTCTTCTCAAAGTACGACTGGCTGATGCCGCTCGAGGATAAGAAAGGTACCCCTTGCTAGATGCCTTTTGGACAGTCTTCAAGGATCGTAAGCCAGAGAAGCTATAGACCGATATTTGCATAGAAATTTATAATCGTGAGATGATGGATATGCCCCAGAACCGCGACATCGAATTCTAATCCGCCGATAACGAACAGAAGTTGAGTGTGGTTGAACGCTGGAGTAGTACCATGATGTAGAATATGTTTAAGTAATCCTCGCCACTTTCATGGGCACTCAGATCCCTGTCTTGGACGATCTCGTCCTCCAGTTTAATTGCAACATGAATCAACGAATTAAAATGGCTCCCACCACCGCCAGTCAGAAAGTGCAGGAGGCCAAGGTCTTCTAGAATCTTTACGAATGTCCCACCAATGAAGCTGCAGCGATTCGGCGTTGGCGATAACGTCCGAATTACCACAAAAAGTTGGGCATTCGAAAATGGATACTGTCCTGGACCAAGGAAGATTTCCTCATCTCCCAAGCCTTTAATACGCATGCAACCACCTACCGCCTCAAGGACTTCAACGGATATGAGATAAGCATGTTTTAATTCTTGGATAAAGCAATCCGACCTGCAATAAGCCCCATCGGTTATCTTTGTGGTCAATCTAGAGAGATACAAGAAAGACTATGGTAGATCAGCACTAGTTAGTGGTGTCTTAACCCTCAAGCGACATGATTAAGTCATTAGAACGATGTTTATCAATATTGCCAACCGCCGTCAAGACCTACCAGACTTGACTTTCTTTTATGGTTTATCCTAGCTTGCACGCTTGCTGCCAGCTCGTGCCTCTTCGTAGCGTTACATCCCGTGGTGACCAGCTCGTCTGCTTTGGCCCCTCTCTGATTGCGGGTCGAATGCCCTTTCGAAATCAAACCATCTAACCCCCTGCAATTATTAAGCACTTTGCCATCTCTTTCTCGATGCGGTGCAAGCGTTTTTTCTACTCCTCGAGTGCTTTAAGGTAGATAGACACTAAAATGAATATCCATGAGATTTTGTTAAAAGTCGGCATAATTAATGAACCAATCCTACCAACCTGATACAATGTATCTGTTATAAAAAGTATGGGTCACAATGCTTGTTTTTTTCTAGAATTGAGATCAAAATTTTCTCATTTTCAGCAGTTTTCTCGACTGAATTTACAAAGAATGCACGGGGAAAATGTGGAAAGGCAGGTTTTAATGGAATATAAATAAATCTTTTATCCATAAGAATTTTATATATTTCTTTAAATAGATAGTTTATGATATAATTTATTGCTTACAACGAAAAAATGTATATGTCACCATGCTTTGTACGGAGATATTTTTCCGGATTACACATAATTTTAAGAAAAAGGGACCTAATTCGCGGCCAAGTGGGCGAAATATGACGTTTCACATCTGTCAGTAAATTATGACGTCACAAAGGAAAAGCTCTCTAATTACTGTTCCGGTCCGAAAATCTGACAAACCCCGTATCCGACTCTTTATTTTTTAAATGCGCGATTGAATTGCGCAGCGCAATAGTATCTATTTACATTAAATGTTGCACTGAGCTCTGCCTCTAAGTCATCGATACCTTTCAGGCTATCCTTCAGCTTGAGGTTGATCCTTCTCTTCGTGACGGCGCACTAGCTATCACATGGCCTTCCAAGAATGGTGATTCGATGATGGTTCATATCAAGATCCTGAAGCATCTGCCAGATGGGCATGCACTTCGTAGAGTGAGTTCCAAACTTATCCATTTAACTATAGCACAAAGATCACCTCCCCGATCGTTCTTACATCCGATATGATCTTAAATACGTGCAGAGAAAAGTGCCCGCAGATCATGTCGCCGCGCCTTTAGAGTTCATTGGTATTATATCGAATCGGCGGTCCCAGATATTCGACTATCTCGACTTTGAGGCCTCCACGCTTATACCAACAGGTCTAGGGCTTGTTGGAATATCGCGTTCGTCTTGATTTAGTTTGCCGTATTACACAGGTTTCGGGATGGGTGTTAGGGCATTGCCATGCAATATGCCTCCGAATCGAGGGATTCCCAGGGCCGTGGCAGCTTCCTCGATCTCCACGTTCGAGAAGGACTTATTTGGGAGGAGAATGCCGTGCACTCGTATTCTGCTCATTTTTTAGACCCGATAGTTGCTATCCGCCAGGGTATGGATCCCATTCGGGAGGATATACTGCTTATCATCGTTGGGGGAGAGGGATTTCTTGGAGTATTCAAGGGTAAGAACCTCGTGGAGCCAGCTGCGGACAAAATGAATTTAACAGTTAGTTTCCTCACACGTATCTAGGCACTCCTTAAAGTTTGCAAAGGTCAAAACGCACTCTACAACCTTCTTCTTCACGCTTTTAACCTTATTGCACCCCACTAGATCCAATGTGAAGGGAAACTCATCCCTGAACGTACCGGGCACTTCTTTATTGTCGCCATTGTACCAGAAGCATGGTCTGCTGCGTAGTTTGAGGTATCGAACACCGAACACTGCTGCACACTCTTCACCATATCCTTATATACGTCAGCCGTCCAGATTTCGCAAGTTTTCCGATTAAGTGTAGCAGATGCTGTCTCGGTCACCATACATGGGCTTGAGATAATCCAACAGGAATTTGGTCGTCAGGGCCTTCGACTTGAAAGCTCCGGCGGGTAGGGCCCGACTCGCAATCCGTAGAAGTTATTGATATAGTACGTCGGTTTGCGCGGTTCATGTCCTCTCACGTAGGGGTTGTTCCCTGGGCATAATTCTGGAAAGGCATGATTATCCACGCGAAACCCTTTTCAACACCGAGCAGCATATAAGGGTTGGTGATGAGCTTGGCAATTTAAAGGAGTGTGCCGGCCACCAGATGATCGAGTACATTTGCGTTCAGACTGGATCAAAGGGAGCGCAAGAAGGTTAAAAGCGAGAAGAACGTAATCGAATGCGTTTTGACCTTCGCAGACTTGCAAGTGCCTAAATACCGGCGAGGAAAAGTATCGCTCAATTCATATTATCCACAGCTGGCTCCATGGGGTTCTTACCCTAGAATCCTGCACAAAATCCCTCTCCTCCAACGATTGTAACCAATATATGCTGTCGGATGGGGTCCATACCCGGGCGGATAGTCACTACCGGGTGTAGATAAATGAGCAGCATACGAGTGCACGGCATTCTCCTTCCAAATAAGTCCCTCTCGAATGTGAAGATCGAGGAAGCTGCCAACGGCCATAGGAATTCCTCAATTCAGAGACATAACAAATTGCGATGCCCTACCACCAGCCCGAATCCCATCGTATGTGGCATACTACATCACGAAGAACGCGATATTCCCAACATGCATTGGACCTCTTGGTAAAAGCGTGGAGGCCTCACAGTCGAGATAGTCGAATATCTGCGATCGGAGATTCGATAGAATACCAATGAACCCCGCGGGGGCGGCAACATGATCTGCGGGCACTTTTGTTTGCACGTATTTAAAATCATATCGGAAATAAGAACGTTCTAGGTTCGGAACTCACTGCACGAAGCGCATGTCCATCTGGCGGATGCTTCGGGGTCTTGATATGAACCATCATCGAATCAACAGTTTTGGATGGTCACGTGATAGCTAGGACGCCGTCATAAAGAGAAGGATCAATCTCATGCTGAAGGATAGCCTGAAAGGTATCGATGACTTAGAGGCAGAGCTCAGTGCAATCTTAAAGCACTCGAGATGAAGAAGAAACGTTTGGACCGCATCGGGAAAGAGATGGCTAAGTGCTTACTCATGGCAAGAGTAAGATGGTTGGATATCGATAGGCCATTTGACCCACAATCTGAGAGGCCCAATTAGACGAGGTGGTGACCATGGGATGGAACGCTACAAAGTGGCATGACTGGCAGCAAGAATGCAAGCTATGAGAAATAATAGAAGAAAGTCAATTCTAGTAGGTTCAGACGGAGGTTGTCGATATTGATAAATATCGTTCTATTGACTCATCATATCGTCGCTTGAGGGTTGACACACCACTAAGTAGGGCTAATCCACCATAGTCGTTCTTGTATCTCTCTAGAGGGACCGAAAAGATTTCCGATGGGTTTTTTTTTTACAGGTCGGATTGCTTAATACAGGAATTAAAACCCGCAGTTGATGTCCTTGAGGCGATAGGTGGTTGGATGCGTATTAAAGGCTTGGGGATTGGGAAAACTTCCTAGGTCCAGCGCAGAGTATATCCATTCTCAAATGCACCATTTTTCTTGCTGACCCGGACTTTATCGCCGACATCGAATCGCTGCAGCTTCATTGGTGGGAGACCGTAAAGATTCGAGAAATTGGCCTCGTGTACTTTCTGGCTGGCAGCGGTAGGAGTCATCTTGATTCTTTGATGCATGGTGGTATTAAACTGGCGATCGAGATCGTTCAAGACAGGGAGGTCAGTGCCCGTCAAAGTGACGGGAAGTACTTAAACATATTCTCCTTCATGGTACGACTCCAGCGATTTACCACGCTCCAATTCTCTTAGTTCTTGGTGGAGTAGAACTTCAGGAGCATATCCCTCATCTCACGATTATTAATTTCTATGCATTTATCGGTCAAAAGATTCTCGGGCTAACGATCCTTGAGGACAGTCCGGAAGGCATCTGGCATGAGTAACCTTTCTAATTCTTGAGCGGCACCAGCCAGTTGTTCTTGGAGAAGACGTCGATGCTGCTCAAGAGGTACTTGAAGCCTCGATTATGGTGGAAAATGCACTCATATTTACGATAGCGACAGCCCAGGCCTCGTTCTGGAATTTGCGTTGGACTCCCTTATGCAGTTCTTCGGGTAGATCATCCGTACGTTAGTCCCCAAGCCCAGTCAAATTTGGGCTTTGTTACCGATGATGGGTCTGTCATGCTCGAAGCTTTCGCGTGCAGAGGGATAAGAATGGCATCAAAGGAGGATAACATCTTTTTATTTCAGATCGCATTGCGTGCAACCGTATTCTTATGCTTGGTATGTAACATAGATCGTGGTGATCCGCTGGGTTAATGGGCATCGTTTTGGGGTAAATGCAGCCTTTTCGAGTTGGTCCCCGGACAGGTGAATAAAAGTTACAACAAAAGTCCGAATCAATGACATGGAGAGACCAGTAAGGAAAATCCGTAAAACATACGACAGAATCAAGAAAACACAAAATTATGCCTGGGCTATAGGATCTGGACGGACATTTAATTTATCAGCTTATTTATTAGGACATATCCGGTAGCTGCAATGAACTGCGACTTCTTGGCTCCGCATACGCACAGGTCCCAATCTCCTACCACCAGCCATTGCTGGTCACTTCCTCACCTAAGCATTTCGTTCCCGTCTTCCTCACCAAAGCATTTCGTACTCGTCTTCCTTTGGCTTTTCAGATCGTACATTGCCATTTTATATAGATAGTCCGTGGGCTGTAAACACTTTCCATGCATCCCCCCACTTCCAAACCAGGCCGTTTTTTCAGTCCTTCTATGTCCCCTCTTCAAAACAAAACATCTTAACACGAACATAACCTGCACGCATAGACAGTATAGGGCCACTTTTTTAGTACACCCAAAAAATTATTGTAGTTTCGTTTTAACATAAGTTTCATCTTTTCAGCTCCATACTTTTTTAACGATAAGTAATATGTACTGAAATTTGGTATCAAATTAAAGCTAATTTAAAATGCTTTACAATGAACACAAGTTTGGGTACTTTACGCCAATGTTATGATCTGGGGATACAAAAAATCTACCCCTACCCCTGCAAAAAATTTCGAAATTGTCGATTTTAAGCCGTCAATTCCTTTCAGATAAACAACCCTCGTCATTTGATCTAGTTCCTTCGGTATTCTACTGCCGTTGTTTTATGCCTTACTCATCGGTTGTGATACAATGTTGGAAAATAAAACCATTAAAGTCCATAAAATTTTGATTTTCGGTATAAAATGGAATTTTTCGGAATTTTAGATTTTTCACAATTTCAACTTTTTGACTTAAGGGTCGTAAATATCTGAATATACATTTAATAATTGCCGATGCAATAATAATCTATGATATGTTAACAACAAATTGTACGCAAAAATTTTAGTTTCAGACGTATTATAGGTTCATAAATGTCAAAATTAGCACCCCCTCCCCCTAAAAATTAAGAGAAAATTTGCAATATTCAGGCTCTAAATAATAAAAAGAAAATGTTTCATTGGAATTCTAGCGCGTATTTCAATAAAACTGACATGCAGATGATCATTTAAGTAGATTAAATCTTTTCAAAAAATCTCTTTTCGACTTTTCTGTCCGAAATTGTATGAAAAATGGGAATTTTCCGTTTTTCAGAATTTCTGCTGGTTTGACTTTGAGATGCAAATACTTCATAAAATTGATATACATGTATAACTTGAAAATGTTGATTAAATATCGTTTCATCCTATCTAAGCAATTAGAAAGTATGCTTTTAAGCCTTTTAAACTAACAACAGTCTCATAAATTACAAACATATTACCCCTTACCACACATATTCAACATAATTTATTTCGTTTTATTCAGCTTGAAAAACTTTTGACATTGTATAAAGATCCAATGACATGTCATTTTCAAACACCAAAACACACGGAGCCTCCCATATATCAGAAATAAGATCATGCGTCAGGTTTATGGGCTGTTATTTAGCGATTTAACTTTGAATTTCGGAAAATTCTGAAATACTGAATATTCTCATTTTTCACGATAATCGTCCAAAATATTCAATTTTACCCTTATTTTGTTGTCAAAATCACATATTATGATGTATCAAATGCATCTTTTGCGCAGAAAGTAAAACAATTGTATGATTTGTTCATTTATATGTACAGACGGTCATATTTGTGAGATTTTAAGTTTAATTTTGTTGGGGTAGGGGTAAGTTTTTCAGTATTTAGAGACAAATTGAACACTCCTTATTTTTTTAAACAGTGTTTTGAAATAACATATGTATCGGTTAAGACAATAAATTGGCATATGTGCAAATGAATCCTCCAGATTTGCCAAACGTAACGATTTTAAAGTGAATTTTGGACAAATCTGAAATGCTAAAATTTCCATTTTTCATCAATTTTGGACAAAATATTGAGATTACCTTTCCGGGACACCTGATGTCACTCTTGTTTATTGAGAGTTCACACTGTTAGTGCTTAGGTTTTTGTGTTGTATATGTAATGTTCGTGTGTTTTGTGGGCATTTGGTGTCTTTGGTCTTCCGTCTTTTGGTGTTCTTGCTTTTGTCTTGTTTCTGGACTTTGATTTGTGTAATCTTGTGCTTTGTTCCTTCGGTATTCTACTGCCGATGTTTTATTAAGCTCACATCTCGGATTTGAAATACCAAATCATAATAGTATTCATGCAATTTTGTTATATGCAACGCAGATTTTGCGTGTCGTGGTTATCTTTATCCAAGCATAGACAAAAACAATTGACAATTTTGGGGGAAATGTGTTGGGGTAGGGGTAAGATTTTTGGTATTTAGAGTCACATTCAACAACACTTGTTTTTCTAAACAATGTTTTAAGACATTTTATGTATCGCTTAGAACAATTAATTGGCATATCTGCAGATATATTCTATAGATTTGATACATATTGCGATTTAACAGTTAACTATGGACAAACCTGAAAATTCCCATTGTTCCCATTGTTCATCAATTTGCGGAGAAATATTGAGTTTTAGTCGACCAATGGGTGTTAAAATACCAAATCATGATGTAATTCATGCAACATTGTGATGTACAACACATATTTGCATGTTCTTGCTTTTTTAACTAAATGGATTGCTTAGAACAATTAATTGGCATATCTGCAGATATATTCTATAGATTTGATATATATTGCGATTTAACAGTGAACTATGGACAAATCTGAAATGTTGAAAATTCCCATTTTTTATCAATTTGGGGAGAAATATTGAGACAACGGCAGTAGAATACCGAAGGAACAAAGGGGAGATATTCACAAAAATCGAAGTCCAAAGACAGGGCAAAAACGAGAACACAGAAAACAATGACGTTAGACACAAAAACAATGACGCCAGACAGACACAAAGCACAGAACCAGAAACCACAACATTCAGAACAAAGGCACTCACAGTGTGAACTCCAGTGAAACTGAGAGTGACATCAGGTGCTCCGGAAGGGTGAGCATGTCCTGCTCTGTTAACAGCACCCGTCACACTGTGAGTGATTCAATCCGGGAAAATGTCAAAGTCGGTAGTCAAATCCGGGAAGACGTGAATCTAGCTGAAAATGTCCACTTTCATTTGGGATACTGACACGTCATATCTTTCAATGATGCTATGGTGACGGCCATAGAATTTCTTGAGGGATGAAATTAACAAAGGTTGAACAAATCCCTGACTAAGCAGCTTTTGGGACAGTGTTTTTGCTCTGTTCAAAAAATCACTGTACAAACTACAAGCTCGACAGTAACGAATCAACTGTGAAATGTACACTCCATAGGCTGGAGAGGTAGGTATATTGCTGCTAAGAAAGGGAAAGTTCACAATGGGGAAATTAAAATCATCACGCTTGTCATATAGCTTAGATTTCAAACGTCCATCTTCGTCTATATACAATAAAAGATCTAAGTACGAAGCTGAAGTAGGTGTTTCAGTTGTTTCTTTAATTTCAAGCTCATTTGGATAGATCTGATGTAAATAATCCTTAAATTGAGTTGTTGTCGACTAATTGCTTTTAAAATACCAAATCCTGATGTAATTCATGCAACATTGTCATAAACAACACACTATTGCATGTTCTGGTTATTTTTATGCAAACATAGACCAAAAATCACTAATTTCAGGGAAAATTTGTTTGGGTAGGGGTAAAATTTTCGGTATTTAGAGTCACTTATAACACTTCTTAACAATGCTTAAAGACAATTTCTGTATTGCTTAGGACAATTAAATGGCATATCTGCAGATATATTCTACTCATTTGACATATATTGCGATTTAACAATGACATACGGACAAATCTGATATGTTGATTTCCCATTTTCCATCAATTTTGGGAGAAATATTGAGTTTTAGTCGACCAATGGCTGTTGAAATACAACATTCTGATGTAATTCATGCATTAAATGTATTGTCATATACAACACATCTTTTGCGTGCTCTGGATATTTTTATTTGAACATAGAGAAAAAAATTGACAATTTCAGGGAAAATTTGTTTGGGTAGGGGTAAGATTTTCTGTACTCGAACACTCCTTGTTTTTCTTAGCAATGTTTTAAGACATTAAATGTGTCGCTTGGTACAATTAATTGGCATAGTTGCAGAAATATCCTCCAGATTTGGCATAAATAACGATATAGCAGTGGACTTTGGACAATTCTGAAATGTTGAAAATTCCAATTTTTCATCAATTTCGGGCAAAATATTGAGTTTAAGTCAACAAATGGCTGTTAAAATATAAAATCATAATATAATTTTTGCAACATTGTCCTATACAACACACATTTTGTGTCCTCTGGTTATTTTTATGCGAAAAGAGACAAAAAATTGACACTTTTTTAGTAAATTTGTTGGGGTAGGGGTAAGTTTTATTGATATAAGATGTATATATTATCTAAAAACGGCCATTATTTGTTGTGGTTGTAAAGTTAATATGATAAGCTTTCATTTGATACCTATTTTAAATGATATTTGTTTACTAAAAAATAAAATTAGGCAAAAGAAAGACAAAACTTATTCAAAAGCGAAATTATTCAAAGGTCCCTGTATTTGGTATATTTGAAAATAAAATTTTGGTCATTTAAAATATGTCAACATTGTCTTATCCTGTTTTATATTGAAGAAAATGGACTGAAAAGCAAAAAACAATTTTCAGAATCGGGGATATAGATGCACTTCTGGTTCTCCATCAAACTTACAAAATTTCAATGAAAATATCAGTTTTTAGCTCACCTGGCTAATGCCAGGGTGAGCTCTTGCCATCACTTTGTCCGTCGTTCGTCCGTCCGTCCGTCCGACGTAAACTTTTCATTCAAAGATCTTCTCCTCTGAAACTACTTGGCCAATTAAAAAAAAATTTGACCACAATAGTCCTTAGATAGTCCCCTGCAAAAAAACTTTTTTTTCAGATCTGCGCTATATCCAAGATGGCCGCCAGCGGGGATCATAGTTTTTACATTGGACCCTATTGGAAAACACTTTCAAAGATCTTCTCCTCTGAAACTATTGAGTCAATTGAATCCAAACTTGGCCACAACAGTCCTTAGATGGCCCCCTGCAAAAAAGTTTTTTTTTCAGATCCGTTCTATATCCAAGATGGCCGCCAACGTAGATCATATTTTTTTTTCATTGGACCCTATGGGAAAACACTTTCAAAGATCTTCTCCTCTGAAACTACTCGGCGAATTAAAACCAAACTTGGCCGCAATAGTCCTTAGATGGTCCCCTGCGAAAAAGTTGTTTTTCAGATCCGAGCTATATCCAAGATGGCTGCCAGCGGGGATCATAATTTTAACGTTGGACCCTATAGGAAAATACTTTCAAAGATCTTCTCCTCCAAAACTACTTGGCCAATTGAAACCAAACTTGGCCACATTAGTCCTTAGATGGTCCCTGAAAAAAGTTGTTTTCAGATCCGCGCGATATCCAAGATGGCCGCCAGCGGGGATCACAGTTTTAACATTGGACCCTATGGGAAAATACTTTCAAAGATCTTCTTTGAAACTACTTGGCCAATTGAAACCAAACTTTGCCACAATAGTCCTGAGATGGTCCCCTGCAAAAAAGTTATCAGATCCGCGCTATATCCAAGAAATACTCCAGCGGGGATCATAGTTTTAACATTGGACCCCATGGGAAAATACTTTCAAAGATATTCTCCTCCAAAACTACTTGGCCAATTGAAACCAAACTTGGTCACATTAGTCCTTAGATGGTCCCTGAAAAAAAGTTGTTTTCAGATCCGCGCGATATCCAAGATGGCCGTCAGCGGGGATCACAGTTTTAACATTGGACCCTATGGGAAAATACTTTCAAAGATCTTCTTTGAAACTACTTGGCCAATTGAAACCAAACTTTGCCACAATAGTCCTGAGATGGTCCCCTGCAAAAAAGTTATCAGATCCGCGCCATATCCAAGAAATACTCCAGCGGGGATCATAGTTTTAACATTGGACCCCATGGGAAAATACTTTCAAAGATATTCTCCTCTGAAACTATGGGCCAATTGAAACCAAACTTGGCCACAATAGTCCTTAGATGGTCCCCTGCAAAAAAGTTGCAGATCCGTGCTATATCCAAGATGACTGCCAGCAGGTATCATAGTTGGACCCTATGGGAAAACACTTTCAAAGATCTTCTCTGAAACTTTTCAGCCAATTGGAACCAAACTTGGCCACAATAGTCTTTAGGTTGCCGCCCTGCAAAAGAGTTGTTTTTCAAGTCTTTGCTTAATGCAAGATGTCTGCCAGCGGGGAACAGTTTTTGACCAGTTGGGAAAACATTAAAAAAACTCCTGAAATTACATGGCCAATAATGAAAACATACTTGGTCACAACGGGCCATAGTTGTTCCCGGTTGAAAAATTTGCCTGGCTTGTCTGCATGGCATTCAAGATGGCCCCAGTGGGGAACATAGTTTAACCTTGAGACCTATCGGAAGCCAATCGGAAAGCATTTAAAGATGTTTTCCTCTGAAAATATTTAGTCAATTGGAACCAAAATTACACTCAATTTTCCCCTTCAAGAAAGGTGACAGTAGAACTACACCGTACCCCCATCCAAAATAGCTGCCAGTCTGGAAGATAGTTTAACTTAAGATGATATAACATCAATGTCTATTAACAAATTTGAAAATGATGCCCTTAAAACATTGGGATTTTTTTTACTGCATAAATCAGCCGTGGCCCAGGTGAGCGATACAGGCTCTTGAGAGCCTTTTGTTTCGTCAATATTTCATTGGGGTAGGGGTACGTTTAATTGCGCTATGGAACGTATTGGGCATAAAAATTATAAAAACGTTGGTTCTTTGTAAAGCACATACAATAAGCAATTATTTGATACCTCGTTTTTATAACTTGAAGGCATTTTGTCAACATTTTGAAGCAACTGAAAAAAAAAACTTGAACGAAATACGAAATTTTCCAAAATTTCGGTTGGTGGGTCTAAAAATGGGCCAAATGCCACAAGTGCGTGCAGGTTATGCTCGTGTTAACATGTTTTATTTTGAAATGGGATGTAAGCGGACTTTAAAAAATGGGTGGGAATCGGAAGTGGGGGGTGTACGGGAGGGTTACTCCAGCCCATGGACTAAGACAAATGGGCCTTGAAAATCTCGTCTACGAGTGTGCATAACCACTTTCTCCTTCAGCATCTATGTAACATAGGTCTGATCATTATGAAATCGGACCGAGGCAAGACGATGCTGATGAATAACCTCTTCCTGTGCGATGGATGGATCGACTTCAATCGACTCTACGTCTACGGAAAACCGCGCCACCAGCCAATATACCAGCTGCTCTTGCGGGCACTGGGGCAAGGGTTTCGGGAAGACGATTTCCGCGACCTTCTCTGACACAAGGGTAGCAATCCCCATCCTTGATCGACGTCGTGGACATGGTGAAGCAACCGCCCAAACCAAGCGGTATCGGGCCGGTCTTGGAGCACTAAACGACGTGCCAGACCCTCGCGACCTCGACCCCTCTCAGAGGAATCTCATGGTTTTCTACTACTCTTATGCTGAGCAAGCAAAGCGAGTGCGAAGAATACTATGTGCAGGGTCGCCATCATAACATAGCATATTTCTACCTCTGCCAAGATGTCTCGCGGCAATCGATCTGGATGAATGCCAGCTTCATCTTCCTCTTCCCACAGGATGCCAAGAATCGCGATTATATCCACCGGGATCATTGCAGCCATTTCATTTCTGTTCAAGTCGATCGCAAGAGCCTCAAAATTGGAAAGTGTCTATGCAATCTAGGCGAATTTCACTTAGTCTAAGATAAAAAATGGATTACTTGCAGAATTTTTTCTGGAGAATCAACAATACTTTGATCGGAAGTCCGAAAATGTACCCAAGTTTCCAAGACCTCCCCATCAATGTGAGAACTAGTTGGAACGGGGGCTTATTTATGGTATGGACCAAAGATATAGATGCAATAGATAGACCCCAATGCTGCATCGTCCGCGGCAATCAGTGCAGGTACCCATACATATCGGGCAGTGTTAATTAAATGCAAGAGGAACTCAAAACTTTCTGCATACGGCGATTGGTCCAATGCTTAGGGGTGATCTATCCAACGCTTATGGGGCGTTGGTGATTCTTTAAATAAATGACGTTCATCAAGATGATCACCGATCCCGAGAAGCTTGAGGCGCTTGCTAAGAACATAGCAAGTGCAGTATCCAGGCTTACCATATGATAAAATCGGTCAAAGCTGCGACCTCTCCTAGATATTCAAGCAATAGTGTCCTAAGCTAGAGGACGATTACAACATAGGGACAAACATATGACACTCAATCCGTATTTCTGATGTTAAGCTTTTATGACAATAGATTTAATGGTATTTTACATATCCAATTTGTACAGAACACAATAATAAAAGACTGCCTGTAACAGAGTAAATCAAAAGTGATTATTGATTCATTAATGGCCGGCATTAGAATTAAACGAATTACTTTTGAAATCTTTACCATAAGCAATGAAGGGATATCGAGTAAATGTACATAAGACAAAGTCTCTACAAATAAACAAGGTAAAACAAAGCAATGGAACAACGCTATAACTGTTGTTCTTCATCTTGGAGTCTCCACGAGGCCTTCAACAATAAGTTTTTCTCATAACTCATAGTAAATTCAAGACAGCCCAAGCACCGGTTTGAGGGTAATTCATTGCTGATTATCGAATAAGGCCACAGCCATGCTCCATATTATTAATGAATGCGGGTTTGTCATCAAACATTAAATTAACTGCCAAAGATTTCTTTCAATCTCTGTTTGATGGGATAACAAAAGTCGTTAGGATTCCTCCACCATTTTCGAAATCCAGGATAATACATTATGGGTTATGTATCTTGCACAACTTGTACTTAAAATTAATAAAGATTATCTAAGGTGGCCCTAAACAATTGTATTTCAAAAGTGGTCATTGCTTTTTGAAGGCTTGGTGGAAGATATAAACACATGACTTTTGAAATCTTTACCATATTGCAAAAGTGGTTGGGATTACAAAAATTGTTGAAATCACAAAAGTGGTTGATAGCCATTTCTCATCAACAACTTTTGAAATCCCCAACCATTTTTGAAATCCAGGATAAAATATTTATTTGATATCTTACACAATATAACATATCTGAGGTGGCCCTATACAATAGTATTTCAGAAGTGGTTATTACTTTAATAAGGGTTGGTGGAAGATTTATGCGAACGGCTTTTGAAATCTACTCCACATTTGTAATCTAGGGATAAGAAACGTAGATGATATTACAAAAGTGGTTAATAGCAATTTCTTATCAACCACTTTTGATATCAATGGTAATATTTTCATGGGGTATCTCACACAATTTGAATTGTACATCAATATCAGATATCTAAAGGTGGCCCTAAACAATTGGATTTCAAAAGTGGTTATTACTTTAATATGGGTTGGTGGCTGAATCAATCGAACAATCGTTTTTGCAATCTTCATATTTGTCATCAAATGACTAAATACCGAAGTAACTGTGAATTTAAATTCTGCATATGCGCATTTCGACAACTTTTGTCTCTTCAGTGCAGATAAAATCTAAACGTTTGGAAGACCATAAAATCAAACATGTTTAAAAACTGATAGAGAATAAATAACCAATATGATCTCAATGTAAAGCCAAAATCAGCTAAGGACAGAACTTTGCATGAGGGAGATACTCCTTAGCTTTGAACAAAATTTACAAAAAAATAGATATTGTAAGCTTCCAAATAGAATCGGATTTCGGGTCAGCATCGAAGTACTGACTACTTGGCTGGTGAATACCCTCGGGGACTAACAGTCCAGCATCTGTGGCATCGACCCAGTGGTAACAAATGACTAAATACCGAAGTAACTGTGAATTTAAATTCTGCATATGCGCATTTCGACAACTTATGTTTCTTCAGTGCAGATAAAATCTAAACGTTTGGAAGACCATAAACTGAAACATGTTTCAAAACTGAAAGAGAACAAATAACCAATATGATCTAAATGTAAAGCCAAAATCAGCTAAGGACAGAGCTTTGCATGAGGGAGATACTCCTTAGTTTTCAACAAAATTTACAAAAATAGATATTTTAAGGTCCCAAATAGAATCGGATTTCGAGTCAGCACCGAAGTACTGACTACTTGGCTGGTGAATACCCTCAGGGATTAACAGTCCACCAGCAGTGGCATCGACCAAGTGGTAACAAATGACTGAATACCGAAGTAACTGTGAATTTAAATTCTGCATATGCGCATTTCGACAACTTATGTCTCTTCAGTGCAAATAAAATCTAAACGTTTGGAAGACCATAAACTCAAACATGTTTAAAAACTGATAGAGAACAAGTAACCAATATGATCTAAATCTAAAGTCAAAATCAGCCAAAAAGCCAAGGGATTACAAACGTTGTTGGGGTAGGGATAGCAAACGAGGTTAATACAAATTCTTTTGTAATCTCAACCTCTTTTGTAATCCCTTATTGAACTCAAAGAGTTTCATAAAATAAATTGATCTTTACTTAAAGTGACAGTGGTTCTACTAAACCACATCTGAATCGCAGGATTACAAAAGTGGTTGATAGAAATTCTTAGTCAATCACTTTTGTAATCTC
Organism: Modiolus philippinarum; assembly: GCA_002080025.1. NCBI lineage: Eukaryota > Metazoa > Mollusca > Bivalvia > Mytilida > Modiolidae > Modiolus > Modiolus philippinarum. The sequence continues at coordinate 41,765 of MJUU01047686.1, read as the reverse complement.
AACCACTTTTGTAATCCCTCGCTCATCCCAAAGATATTCATAAAAAAAAATTAATCTTTCCTTGTGAAGTGACAGCGGTTCTGGATTTCAAAAATACTTACCATATTTGAAATCGTTGGATTACAAAATTGGTTAGAGATTACAAAAGTGGTTGATTAAAAATCTCTGTCAACCTTTTTTGTAATCTCAACCACTTTTGTAATCCCTTATTCAACTCAAAGAGTTTCATCAAAGAGAAGTTGATCTTTACTTAAAGTGACAGCGGTTCTTGATTTCAAAAATACTGAACCACATTTGAAATCGTGGGATTACAAAAGTAGTTGATAAAAAATCTTAGTCAACCACTTTTTAATCCCTCATTAATCTCAAAGAGTGTTATTTAAAAAAATGTTGATCTTTACTTCAACTATCAGTGGTTCTGGATTTCTAAATACTAAATAACATTTGAAATCGTGACTTACAAAAGTGGTTGATAAAAAATCTCAGTCAACCACTTTTAAAATCTCAACCACTTTTGTAATCTCTAATTCAACTCAAAGAGTTTCATAACAAAAATGTTGACCTTTACTTAAAGTGACAGGGGTTCTGAATTTCAAAAATACTTAACCTAATTTAAAATCGTGTGATTACAAAAGTGGTTGATAAAAAATTTTAGTAAACCACTTTTTTAATCCCTCATCCAACTCAGAGTTTTATAAAAAAATTATTGATCTTTACTTCAACTGACAGTGGTTCTGCATTTCAAAATACTAAACAACATCTGAAATCTTAGGATTACAAAAGTGGTTAGGGATTACAAAAGTGGTTGATAAAAAATCTTAGTCAACCACTTTTGTAATCTCAACCACTTTTGTAATCCCTTATTCAACTCAAAGAGTTTCATAAAAAAAATGTTGATGTTTACTTAGTGACAGTGGTTCTGGATTTCAAAACTACTAAAGCACATCTGAAATCGTAGGATTACAAAAGTGGTTGATAGAAATTCTTAGTCAACCACATTTTTAGACTCAACCACTTTTGTAATCCTTTATTCAACCCAAAGAGTTTCATAAAAAGGTGTTGATCTTTACTTGTGAAGTGACAGTGGTTCTGATTTTCAAAATACTAAAGAACATCTGAAATCGTAGGATTACAAAAGTGGTTGATAAAAAATCTCAGTCAGCCATTTTTGTAATCTCAACCACTTTTGTAATCCCTAATTCAACTCAAAGAGTTTCATAACAAAAGTGTTGACATTTACTTAAAGTGACAGTGGTTCTGAATTTCAAAAATACTGAACCACTTTTGAAATCGTGTGATTACAAAAGTGGTTGATAAGAAATTTAGTAAACCACTTTTTTAATCCTTCATCCAACTCAGAGTTTCATAAAAAAATATTGATCTTTACTTCAACTGACAGTGCTTCTGCATTTCAAAATACTAAACAACATCTAAAATCTTAGGATTACAAAAGTGGTTGATAAAAAATCTTCGTCAACCACTTTTGTAATCTCAACCACTTTTGTAATCCCTTATTCAACTCAAAGAGTTTCATCAAAAAGATGTTGATCTTTACTTAAAGTGACAGTGGTTCTAGATTTCAAAAATAATGAACCACATTTGAAATCGTGGGATTACAAAAGTAGTTGATAAAAAATCTTAGTCAACCACTTTTTAATTCCTAATTCAGCTAAAAGAGTGTTATTTAAAAAAATGTTGATCTTTACTTCAACTATCAGTGGTTCTGGATTTCAAAATACTAAACAACATCTGAAATCGTAGAATTACAAAAGTGGTTGATACAAAATCATAGTCAACCACTTTTGTAATCTCAACCACTTTTGTAATCCCTAATTCAACTCAAAGAGTTTCATTAAAAAGATGTTGACCTTTACTTAAAGTGACAGTGGTTTTGAATTTCAAGAATACTGAACCACATTTGGGATCGTGTGATTACAAAAGTGGTTGATAAAAAAAGTTTAGTCAACCACTTTTTTAATCCCTGGTCCAACTCAGATTTTTATAAAAAAAGAAATATTGATCTTTACTTCAACTGACAGTGGTTCTGGATTTCAAAATACCAAACAACATCTGAAATCGTAGGATTACAAAAGTGGTTAGGGATTACAAAAGTAGTTGATGAAAAATCTTAGTCAACCACTTTTGTAATCTCAACCACTTTTGTAATCCCTTATTAAACTCAAAGAGTTTCATAAAAAATGTTACTTGAAGTAACAGTGGTTCTGGATTTCAAAATACTTAACATCTGAAATCGTAGGATTACAAAAGTGGTTAAGGAGTACAAATGTGGTTGATAACAAATCTTAGTCAACCACTTTTGTAATCTCAACCACTTTTGTAATCCCTCATTCAACTCAAAGAGTTTCATAAATAAAATGTTGATCTTTATTTTAAGTGAAAGTGGTTCTGGATTTCAAAAATACTAAGCCACTTCTGAATCGTACGATTACAAAAGTGGTTGATAAAAAAAAACTTAATCAACCACTTTTGTAATCGCAACAACTTTTGTAATCCCTTACTTAACTCAAAGAGTTCCATCAAAAAAATGTTGATGTTTACTTAGTGACAGTGGTTCTTGATTTCAAAACTACTAAAGCACATCTGAAATCGTAGGATTATAAAAGTGGTTGATAGAAATTCTTAGTCAACCACTTTTTTAAACTCAACCACTTTTGTAATCCTTCATTCAACCCAAAGAGTTTCATAAAAAAGTGTTGATCTTTACTTGTGAAGTGAAAGTGGTTCTGGTTTTCAAAATACTAAAGAACATCTGAAATCGTAGGATTATAAAAGTGGTTGATAAAAAAATCTCAGTCAGCCATTTTTGTAATCTCAACCACTTTTGTAATCCCTATTTCAACTCAAAGAGTATCATAACAAAAATATTGACATTTACTTAAAGTGACAGTGGTTCTGAATTTCAAAAATACTTAACCACATTTGTAATCGTGTGATTACAAAAGTGGTTGATAAAAATTTTTAGTAAACCACTTTTTTAATCCATCATCCACTCAGAGTTTTGTATAAAAAAATGATCTTTACTTCAACTGACAGTGGTTCTGCATTTCAAAATACTAAACCACATCTGAATCGTAGGATTACAAAAGCGGTTAGGGATTAGAAAAGTGGTTAATAAAAAATCTCAGTCAACCACTTTTGTAATCCCTTATTCAACTCAAAGAGTTTCATCAAAAAAATGTTGATCTTTACCTAAAGTGACATTTTACAGTAAAACCTGAACTTTTGAATCCAAATTATGTTGAAAAAAATCTCAAGATAGATGGATTACAAAAGTGGTTAGGGATTACAAAAGTGGTTGATAAGACATTTAGTCCAACCACCTTTGTAACCCAAAACCACATTTGTAATCAAGGGATTACAAAAATGGTTGTAACAACATCTCTCTCACGGGGAATCTTTTTCAGACTCCACACTGCAGGAGAGAAGACTGAATATAGTGTCATTTGTTTACTTTCATAAGCATAGAAACTAAAACGTCACTTAAGAAATTGTTTTATGAAGAAGGGGTCAAATGGCAGCAAATCCCTAATGAGTTAATAAGCTTGTTGAATTTAACTGTAGCGCACAAGACTGAAAATAGTGTCATTTGTTTACTCCCATATACATACACACTAAACATCACTTAAAAAATATTTTATGGCTAATTGGTTGCTGAAGAAAAATGTGCCAAATGGCATCAGATCCTCAATGAGTTAATAAGCTTGTTTTATTTAACATAGTAGTACGAGTGTAAATCCAATTTCTATTATATTTCATAGCAATCAGAACATAAATCAGTGACATAAGAAATGTTTTCATGATTAGTTCGTGTCTTAAGAAGAGCTCCAAAGGTCTAATTATATAAAACTGCATGAATATATTTTGTTGCTCTTTATGGTTAATTGTCAGCACACAAACATTCCATGTATTGCACTCGATGGAAATTCTTGATACTGGATTTGACCTTTCATTTCGGCATTTTTATACCCCCGCTTGAAAAGTGGGGGGGGGGGATATAGTGATGGGGTTGTCCGTCTGCCCTTCCGTCCTTCCGTCTTTCCGTCCGTCCGTTACACCTGAGGGTACCCGTCTCTTATCCGCTACTCTTCCTGAACCATTGCATAGGTTTTCATGAAACTTTAGCATAGTCTTTGTGACAAAATGTAGATGTGCACCTCCTATTTCAGAATTTGATTGATTTTTGGGGTTTCCCATAGCAAAACATGGTCTTAGCCATTACATTACATGTGGGTACCTGAGGGTACCCATCTATTATCTGCTACTCCTCCTGTACCATTGCATAGATTTTCATGAAACTTTAACATAGTCTTTGTGACAGAATGTAAACCTCCTATTTAAGAATTTGATTTGATTGATTTTTGGGTTTCCCATAGCAAAACATAGACTTAGCCATTACATTACCAGCGGGTACTCATCTCTTATCCGCTACTCCTCCTGAACCATTGCATAGATTTTCATGAAACTTTAATATAGTCTTTGTGACAGAATGTAGATGTGCACCTCCTATTTCAGAATTTGATTTGATTGATTTTTGGGGTTTGCCATAGCAAAACATGGACTTAGCCATTACATTTCAAGTTGGTACCTGAGGGTACCCATCTCTTATCCGCTTCTCCTCCTGAACCATTGCATAGATTTTCATGAAACTTCAACACAGTCTTTGTGACAGATTGTAGATATTCACCTCTTATTTCAGAATTTGATTTCATTGATTTTTGGGGTTTCCCATAGCAAAACATGGACTTAGCCATTACATTACCAGTGGGTACCCATCTCTTATCCGCTACTCCTCCTGAACCATTGCATAGATTTTCATGAAACTTTAACACAGTCTTTGTGACAGAATGTAGATGTGCACCTCCTATTTCAGAATTGGATTTGGTTGATTTAATTGGTTTCTCATAGCAAAACATGGACTTAGCCATTACAATACATTACAAGGGGGTACCCATCTCTTCTCCGCTACCCCTTTTGAACCACTGAATACATGTAGATTTTCATGAAACTTTAACAAGATCTTTGTGACATTATGTAGATATGCACCTTCTATTTCAGAATTTGAGTTGATTATCAAATGGGGGAGCAGGGGTATATATCAGTGAGTTTTGCTCACAGTTCTAGTCTTGTACTGTTTTTGGGTTAAGTCTTTCCATATCAGTTGATTCCAACGCTTTTTAAAAGAGTTTACTCCTTGAAACCAATGTACAGCATAACAAAAGTTACTGTTCATTATGCACCATAGATACTTTTTGTATTTTCAAATTATTATTATTTTTTTTTACTTTACTGTAATACTATTTAATTAACCAAAATATGAAGAAAAGTGGTAATAAACGGAAAAGAAAATGAAAATGTACACGAAAATGTAGACTCTATTGATCAAATTGGAATCTTTTTTGTTTGGTTTCTAAAAATTCGAACCTTTTCAAAAAATTAACAATTGATACGTGTATTCATTCCATCGTTACCAAATAGTAATGTTTCGATATTTAGGTCGATATTTCTAAAATTGGAAAAAAGTATTTTTCTCTGGTTTTGATACAAGCAACACTCAAGAAAATAGTGAATTGCATCCTCATATGGTGCCCCACAAGTACATGCCGGATGAAAAACTAGATTAACTCTGAATAAATCAGCTTTAAGAGGAATGCATTGGTGACGCAACCTAGTATGTACTATACTAAGTTTTCTTGACCCTTTCTATAGTACTCCGGTGGTTTGAGACCTTGCGTTTTAGTTTGATTTTGAATGCAGTAAGAGTGTGTAGATTTCAAATAGAAATGTTTAGATTGTTCCAAGAAGAAATTATAGAAGGAATAAATGTTTTTTTTAATACTTCCAATCTGGCTCTTACTTGGGAATAATTATTTCGATTTCGCAAGTTATACTCTTTCGTTTCTGAAAATCGGTATTCAGGACAGGTATTCAGGGCATAATTTATTGTGCATTTTATAAAAAGTACACAGTTTTTATTTTTAAGTCTTTCCACTAATGTATCCCATCCAGTTTCAAAATAAAAAGCTTCCCTACTTGCAAACTTTGTTAGTCCTGTAACAATTCTTGCTGCTTCCAATTGAACTTTTTCCAACTGATCAATTTCCCTCTCGAAACACCCATCCCATACTTCACACGCATACTCAAGCAGAGGTTTTATATATGTTATGAAGATATTGGATAAAATTTTAGAAGACAGGATTTTAAGTTTTCGTAGTGTGTTGATTTGTTTTGTTGCTGATTTTATTACATTTTCAATATGTATTGTCCAGTTTCCATTAGATGAAAAGGTAATTCCCAAGTGCTTATGACTTTTAACAATTTCGACTTTTTCATTGTCAAATTTAATTTCCGGCTCATGGTAGGGTACAATTGATATTATCAGTGCTTTTGTTTTGTTTGCGTTAAAATCGACAAGCTATCTCTTTGACCATTCACTTATTTTAGACAAGTCATGATTGATATCTGGTTCAACAACTCTAAAGTCATTGCCGGAGTACTGTAGAAAAGTGTCACCAGCAAATAATCTGGCAATATTTCCTAAATTATCAATAATATCATTAATATACAACAAAAACAAAAGGGGTCCCAATACGGAACCTTGTGGAACACCAGCTTTGATACAACCAACAGAAGACGTTTCATCATTTAAAATCACAATTTGTTTCTTTTCATTTATATACCGGTAGTTACCAATCCATGCGAGTAAACTACCAGATATTCCATATGATTTTAATTTAGCTATGAGGCCCTTATGCCAAACTCTATCAAATGCCTTTGATATATCACAAAATATTAATACTGCTGACATTTTCTCATCAAGATTAATACATATTTTATGGTATAGTTATCAGTTGATATACCGTGGAATGACAAGAAAGAAATCCAGATTGATAAGGTTATAATAATATATTTTTTTTGACAAGAAAATAAAACTATTTGATTAATTACCATTTCATTATTTTTGCTTCAGTATTCTTTGTATTACAAAAGCAAGTAACTAGTTCATCATATTCTGTTAAAGGTGTAATTATACCCCACGCAACGAAGTTGCGGAGGGTTTATAGTTTTTGACCGGTCCGTCCGTCTGTCCGTCTGTCATCGCTAAGGGGGGTACATCATTTGTCCGGATAACTCCTCCTACAGTTTTTTAGATTGGAAGTTTTTATTTTGCAGGATTATTGTGCATATATCAAAGATGTGCATGCTACATTGATTTTGAATTTTGATCATTTTTGACAAAAATACACATCGATGAACTTTGTCATTTTTATGCATAATATTGCTTATAGGGTACATCATTTGTCCGGATAACTCCTCCTACAGTTTTTAAGAAAGGAAGATTTTATTTTGCAGGATGATTGTGCATATAAAAAAATGTGCATGCTACTTGGTTTTGATCATTTTTGACAAAAATACACATTGATGAACTTTGTTATTTTTATGCATAACATTGGTTATAGGGTATATCATTTGTCTTGATAACTCCTCATACAGTTTTTACGATGGAAGTTTTTGTTTTGCAGGATGATTGTGCATATATCAAAGATGTGCATGCTTTTTGAATTTTGACTTTTGATTATTTTTTTAGAAAACTCTACATTGACGAACTTTGTCATTTTTATGTATAATATTGCTTATAGGGTACATTTAGAGTTCAATAATGCAGGATTTTCTGTTATGTGGGGGCGTTGGGTATGTGAGCTTGCTCACTAAGGTTCTTTAATCGTAAAAAGTATAATTGATAAAAAAATCGCAAAATGTTAAAGACTAATACAATCTACCTGTAATATTTTTGCACTAAATATCTTCCTCTCTGAATTGCTTATGGTGTTCATTCTCGTTGTCGTCATTAATCACTTATTTTCTGCTAAAAGGTCTTCTGGAATCTGAGGTCCTTTGAAACATCGGCAGTAGAACGAAGGAAAAAAAGATGCAGTAATTACAAAATTCCAAAGTCCAAAGTCCAGGGACATTGCCAAAACAAGAACACAGAATAATAATTACATTAGGCAGTCAAAAAAAAAGCAAAAAACAAAAAAAACAAAAAAACAAAAAAAAAAAAAAGAAAAAAACCTAAGGCACTTCCATTGTGAATTCCTGTAAAAGCAAACTAACATCAGGTGCATTTCCTGCTCTGTTAACATTGGTGGTTCATATTAATCATCTGAAATTTTTCAACCATCTGCTGGTTTGTGTTTCTGGTTAACATGTGAATTATCCGTCTGTACCAACATTCTAACTACACAAGCACTAATATGTATGTGTTGTCTCAGTCCTCTATTACAAGAAGGAATGTTACAACCATCGATTTCACATACTTTTTACCAAAGGATTCCTGGAATTTCTTCTTTCTCCATACACCTTTTCATCTACAATATATCTGTACTTATTTACCGAAGATAGATTCGTTTTGGCACCAAGAACAATATTCATGTCCATCCAGTTGTGGCATTAAATTTGTGTCTTTGATATAACAGCTTCATTTCTTCTTTGGTGCATATATAAAATTGGCGTACATGTAAAACATGTGAATTTAAATTTTCACATTTTTAAATTGACCAAGGGTAAAACCTTATGCCCTCATCCCCTTACTGTTTAAAAAAGTAAATTGGTAGATAAAATACAAAATTCTCAATGTTTGTGCATATTTAATCATGTCTTCAAAAAAAAGTTATTAAAGATCAAACACACTATCAAATTGCATGAATATTTCCTCATTCGTTGACAAAGAATAATGGCGAGTTTGCTGTTTTTAATGATTTAAATTGATGGGTTTTTACAATTCTAAGTATCTGTTTTGTTCCAGTTATAAATAAGGGTAATAGAAAAGATAAACTTACAGATTTGTCAGGACAGGAATCAAAATACAAAAGTAAAAAAAATTGCAGATTCAAAACCACTCGAAGGCAATGAAGCGAAGAAAAGAAAATGTTCTCGGTTTGAAAAGTAGCCAATACGAAAGTTTCCCTTTTAATATGTAGACAGGAGCAAAGACAGTACCGTGGAAAGGGTATCTGATGCTGAAATTGCTTTTACTATTCCACATTTGAAAGAATTAGGAAGCGCGTCAACGATTAGGACGTGTTTTTTCTGTATAACGGAAATTGCTGAAAGTTTATGACGAAAACTGTATTTCACTGTTAGTTTTTTTTTTCATGCTAACAGAATTTGTCCTTGAGGGAAGAGTGTGACAATCTTATTTTTTGATACAGAGAAAACACAGCAAGCCTCGTAAAACGTAGCAAATAAAGAGGTAAAATACTAAGGAAAATATGGATCTGTATCATTATTATCTTTATGGTGCGAAGTGGAGTCAATCTTTTATTAAGTTAGTATCGATATAGAGTAGTGCAAAAAGCGTACAGAAAGAAAAAAAGAAACTCCAGGAAAACCTAGGAACGAAGAAGAAATTCCAGGAATCCATATTCCTTCTTGTAAAAGAAGACTTAAAGTACAAATATATGATTGTGTAGTTAGAATGTGGGAAAAGGCAGACGGTCCACATGTTAACCAAAAACACAATCCTGCAGATGGTTGAGAAATTTTGAATGGAACACAGGAACCAACAATGTTCAAAGGACCTCAGATTCCAGAAGACCTATTAGCAGAAAACAAGTGATGAATGATGACAACAATTAAGACCCACGACAATAAATTGATAGTAGAGACAGTGTAATGGATGATATTCAGCAGAGAAATTTTTAGCAATTGACATGATTTATGTTTTTATACTCTTTATGGTTACACCTCTAACATAATATGACGAACTAGCTGATTGCTTTTGTTATTCATGAAATGGTTTTATTAGCTCACCTGGTCTAAAAGGCCTTATGAGCAATTACCATCACTTGGCGTCCGTCCGTCCGTCGTCCGTCCCTCTGTCCGTCGTAAACTTTTTTTCAAAAATCTTCTTCTCTGAAACCGCTTGGCCAATTTTAACCAAACTTGGTCTGAATCATTACCAGGTTATCTAGATTCAAAATTGTGTTCAATTAGTCCGAGGACCGAACAACGTGGCTCCCTTTACTAAAAATAGCACATAGGGGTAAATTGCTGTTTTGGCAAATAACTCAAAAACTATTTACAGATACAAAAATCAGACATGAGGTAAAGGGGATCAGCATGACAAGATCTACCTGACCTGCAATTATAAAGAAAATCCGAAAACCCGTCTTAGAGTTATTGGTTTTTTTTTTAAATTTAATATTTTTAGCTCACCTGGCTATGCAAGGGTGAGCTTTTGCCATTACTTGGCGTCCGTCCGTCGTGATTTTTTTTCCAAAAATCTTCTCCTCTGCAACCACTGGGCCAATGTAATCCAAACTTGGCCTGTTCATCACCAGGGTATGTAATTTGTAATTTGTGTTCGATTATTCCGAGGACTAAACAACATGGCCGCTGTTTCTAAAAATAGAACATAGCGGTAAATTGCAGTTTTTGGCAAATAACTCAAAAATCGTTGCAGATATCAAAAATCTGATGGGGTAAAATTGTTAAGAATGCTGAGGTCTATCTGCCCTGCAATTTGGAAGAATATCGGAAAACCCGTCTGAGAGTTACAGCCCTTTTTCCGTAAAATTTTCAAACATTATGCATTTTTATTTTTTATTTCAAAAACCGTAACAGATAGAGGTGAAGTGTTAATTGGAAAATGGTCAGCATATTAAGATATACATATTCTGAAATTTTGAAGAAAGCTCAAATGCTTGTGCAGAAGTTATTGACTGTTTGTAACAATAAAAATTTCTGCAATGCCATATGGATTATTCTGTTTTCAAATCTTCTTTGATTTACTTTTCTCTTTAAAGTTTTAGAGAAATTTCCTGCTATCACTTTATCAAAAACAATTATTTGTTACCTAATCAGGAGCAAAAAGTTTTACAATTTTTTGCAAAGATACTTTCATAATCTTTACTTATTTCACATTATAATAATTTTTGTATATAAACAAATATTGTTTACTTCAGTGGTTAATGTTTGCCTATAATTCAAATATCTCTCCTAGATAATTTTATAGTAGTATCTTTACTTCATAGCGTGCATGAACTCTATAACTGACCTGGCTATGTCATGGTGGGCTTTTGCCATCACTATGTCTTTGGTCTTTCAGCCATACACTTTTCATTCAAACATCTTCTCTGAAACCGCTGGGCCAATTGGAACCAAACTTGGTCACAATAGTCCTTAGATGGTACCCTTAAAAATGTGTCCGGCAAGTCAACACGCCATCCAAGATGGCCGCCAGTTGGATCTTTGTCGAAAAATGGGGACTATATTCCAAGATCTCTGAAAATACTGGGGCAATTGGAACCAAACTTGGTCACAATGGTCCTTAGGTGGTCCTTTTTAAACAAATGTCTGGCAAGTCCGTGTCATATCCAAAATGACCTCCAACGGGGAACACAGTTTTAACATTGGACCCTATTGGAAAGCATTCAAAGATCTTCTCTGAAACCACTGCGGTAATTGGAACCAAACTTGGTCACAATAGTCCTTATGTGGTCCCCTTTAAAAATTGTGTCTGCACGTAATCGAATATGGTTGCCAGTGGGGAACTTTGTTGAAAATTGGAAATACTGCAAAAATCTCTTCTGAAAATACTGGGCCAACTGGAACCAAACTTAGTCACAATGGTCCTTAGTTGGTCCCTTTCAAAAAATGTGTTCGGCAAGTCCACATCATATTCAAGATAGCCGCAAGTGGGGAACATGGTTTTAACATTGGACCCTATAGGGAAACATATTCAAAGATCTCCTCTGAAAGAACATGGCCAATTGGAATCATACTTGATCGCAATGGTCGTTACTTGGTCCCCTTCATAAAATGTGTCCGGCATGTCCGCTTAGCATCCAAGATGGCAGTCAGCGGTGAATATTGTTTGACCTTGGACCCCATAGTAAATTATTCAGAGGTCTCCTCTGAAAATACTGGTCCAACTGGAACCAAAGTGAGGCACAATGATCCTTAGATGGCCTTTTCCAAGAAGGTGACAGTCAGTCTACGCCCCATCAAAAATAGCTGCCAATGGGAACATAGTTTAATTTTGGATCATATAACATCAATGTCTATCAAAAACTTGAAATTGAAACCCTTAAACGTTTGGATTATTTTGACTTATTGTGTCAGCCATGGCCCAGGCGAGCGATACAGGCACTTGAGAGGCCCTTGTTTAATTTTGTTATCAAAAAAACTTTAACAGATAGAGGTCAACTATATTGCAAAAATGTTTAGCATATCAGGATCTACCCTCATAGAAATTTTGAAGAAAATCTGAATACGTATAGAGGAGTTATTGCCCTTTATTGGTCAAATTTTTTTGCAACTTTATTCATTTTGCCTTGTATTTCAATAAATATTTCAGATAAAGGTTAAGATTTAAAGCAAAATTGTTAAGTTTGTCAAGGACTACATTTTATCTTCACAATGGAAGTTGTGGACCTCATCCAAGATGGCCACCAGCGGGGAACTTAGGTTAACATTGGACTTTATGGGAAAACACATTCAAATATCTTCTCCTCTGAGACTATTTGGCCATTTGGAACCATACTTGGTCAAAACTGTCCTTAGTTGGTCCCCTTTGAAATTGTGTCCGGGAAGTTTCCATCAGATCCAAGATGGCCGCCAGAGAACAACATAGTTTAACATTGGACCCTACGGGAAAACACATTCAAAGATCTTCTCCTCTGAGACCACTTGGCCTATTGGAACCAAACTTGGTCACAACCGTCCTTAGTTTGTCCCCTTTGATGAAAAAATGTGTCCGGAAAGTCCCCATCAGATCTAAGCGGGGAACTTGGTTAACATTAAACCCTATTGGAAAACACATTCAAAAATCTCCTCCGAGACTACTTGTCCAATCGAAACCATACTTGGTCATAACTGTCATTGATGGTCACCTTTGAAAAATGTGTCTGGCAAGTCCCCATCAGATACTAGATGGTCACCAGCGGGGAACTTAGTGTAACATTGGACCCTATGGAAAAATATTCAACGATCATCCCCTCTGACATAGTGGGCCACATTACGTCTAGGTTTATTATCAAACTAGAAAATGAGACCCTTTATCATTGAGTTTATTGTTTATGCTAGCCGTGGACCAGGTGAGCTACAGGCTATTGAGAGCCTCTAGTTTTGTTGTCAAATGGGGGTAATAACAAGATTACCGAACAGAGTGATCAAGAACCGAAGTCCACGAGACAAAAAAAGACAATTGAGGTGGAAATCACCGTCAAAATTGTCTACCACAGTAGTCCTGGCTGGTCAAATTATTTGAAAATACAAAAAAGTATCTAAGTTGCATAGTGAACAATAACTTTTGTTATGCTGTACATGTATTTCAAGCGCAGTAAACTCTCTTAAGCAGCATTAGAATCAACTGATATGGTAAGCCTCAAAAAAAAAAAAAAAAAAAATAAATAAAATAAAGTACTGATTACAAAAAAATCGAAATGGAAGGTCAAATCCAGTAACAAGGACGTGCAATACAGGGAATGAAGCCAAAGAATTTTTAGGTAACCTTAAAAATTATGAAAGACCAAACAATTATTATCTTTTTGACAGAGTGTGCGATATCAACAGCAGAATTTTTGTGTGCTGACAACTAACCATAAAAGAGCAACAATCAGTGCTGAACAAAAACAAAATATATTTATAGCAGTTTTATATAATTAGACCTTTGGAGATCTTCTTAAGATACGAACTATGTAAACATGTCTTACGTCGCTGATTTATGTTCTGATTGCTATAAAATTTAATGTGATACTAGATTCACACATGTATTACATTGTTAAATTAAACAAGCTAATTAACTCATTAGGAATCTGATGCCATTGATCCCCTTCTTAAGCAACCAATTAACATTTTCTTTAGTGATCTTTTAGTTTATATGCATATGAAAGTAAACAAATGACACTATATTCAGTCATGTACTCTAAAGTTAAACATGTTAATTAGCCTTATGAATGAATGAGGGTTCTTAAATATCCTTTGAGCTATAAATACACATCTTAAGTTGGCTATTTTGGCTAAGTGATGTTTATAAAAATCAAAGTGATTTGGATGGGGGGGTCATGGTGCGGCCTACGCCCTCTTCACCAACCGGGTAACTTAAGAAACACTTAATCAATTTTCACAATCAAACCTCAAACCTTTTGTACTCGATTGTATTATTAAACTTTAGCTGGCTCCCAGGCTATTGTACTCGATTTAGAAAATGACCCAACACTTACACCCTGTCCAGTATTAGTATCTAGCTGTTCTGTCGCGTTTGCAACGGAAACAGTTTCTATCATTTCAATTATCTGTTATTACATTTCAGAGGAAAAGCATGTCATTGTGTAATCAGAGGTTTTGTAGTTTATGTGACCCTACATCAGTTAGTGCGGAAGAATGGTGTTCCGAATGTGACGATTTTTTATGCACGGATTGTGCAAGACATCATGAAGTATCAAGAGTTTCAAAATCACATTATGTTATTTCTATCAATGATTATGAAAAGTTACCACCGTTTATTGCGAGCATTAAATTTAGTTGTGAAGAACACGGAGATAACCTAGACGCTTTTTGTCCTACTCATGATTTGCCGTGCTGTCTACGATGTGTCCTTTCTTCTCATAAAATGTGCAATGGCATTGCTCCGCTGATTGATTCGGCAAAAGATGCAAAAACATCTCCACAGATGTTAGAAATAGAACATAGCTTGAATGAACTGAAGGCTCTTGTAGAGAAAGTTAAGTGTGAGAAAGAGGCAAATAAAAAAATATTGAAGAACAACAAGAAGGAATAAAAGAAGAGATTAGGCTTCTGCGCAAATCTTTGAACGATGAAATCGATATAATGGAAAATAACATTCTTGCAAAATTGAACGAGACTACAGAAGGAGTAACCTCTGACATTGACAAAATATTAAACGAATTGGATGAGATTAGCTCAAGGGTACAACAAAAATTGAATGAATGTACTGAACTTAAAAAAGATGCTTCTGATCTACAGACCTTTTTAGGTATGCCTCATTTTGTATCCGAAATCAACAAGGAAGAAAAACAAATACAAACAATGAAAGAAAACGGCTCTTTTGATAATCAACATGTGATGTATGTAAATAAACCAAATATCAGTCAAACTCTGGAATCCTTTGGTGATGTCATGGTCTCTGCGAGAACAAGTAATATAACTTTTAGAGTAGAAAAGGAGAAACAAGCTCAGTTTATGGGTCTTGTGCACGTATCTCGGACTTGCGAAAATTTAAAATTGAAGCTGTTGAAAGCTTTTGACATTAGTCGTGCGAATGAAAACAATGTTATCAGTGGTTGTGCGATCTCTGATAAAGGAGACATATTTTTTTCAGAATATAACGCTAGATCTTATGCTGACCGCGTCAGTATGCACACTAGAGATGGTAAATTTGTCCGTTGTATTGGAGGACAGCAAGGGGTGAAAATAAAAGGGTCCATGTATGACGTTGTCAGCATTGACAAACATACTATTGCTGTGTCAGTTGAGACTAAAGTACATATCATTAACATTTTATCATCGAAATCTTCTGTATTAGAAAGTGAATACATGTACCATGACGATAATTCATTTTACAGCATAACAGCGTGTGGGCGAGAAATATTAGCTGTTCTGGGAAAAATGGAATCTTCGTATCAGGTCCACAACTTAAGGCACCTATGAAGCTTATAATACAACAGCCTATTGAAAAATGGTCACACATTGCATCATATGACAATATTTTATTTTACACATCTGGCGATGAAACTGTCCGATGCTGTAACCTGGACGGCGAGAATTTATGGACATATGAAGATACTTCGGTTCTTCGTTCACCGCGTGGTATTGTTGTCGATAAAGATGGATATATATACGTAGCGGGAGACAAATCAGATTAAATTATTGTTATCTCGCCAGATGGAAAGGCTGGTAGAGAATTGCAGTGCATTACAAGTCCAAAGACACTTTGTTATGATGAAACCAACCACCAACTGTTAGTTGTCAATATCAACAATGACGCTTACCTCTTTGACATATTTCAGACCGTCTAGGGGGGCATTTGAGTTTATTTATGTATTCCTTTAATTTATTTTTTTAGGAATAATAAAACAAACAAAGCGGTGAATAAACTGTTATGTAAAAAAAAAAAAAAAAAAACAAACAAACAAACAAAAAAAAACAAAAAAAACAAAAAAAAAAAACAAAAAAAAACCCCAAAAACAAAGCGGTGAATCAACTGTTTTGAAAAATGTTTCCATTGTGTATTAGTCATGTCCTACATGCATTTTTTTTGCTGATTGAATTTAACATGTAAAACATTTGCATCAGATTTTCAAAACCGCATTTTTAATAAAACTGAAGTCAAAATGTGCAAGTGAATATTTTTGCCATCTCTAAATACTTTTTCTATATGTTAGTGGAGATATAAGAAAAAGGTATAAAATCAAACTGGACAAATTTGTTCTTATCCTAAAGTCAACATGAGGCATACAGCTTTCAGCAATCGCTTACACTCCAAAGAAAAATCAAGGACACTCTTTTCATATGGCTTTCAATCGATGTCGGAAAGGCGCTACATTTGCTTCGCCCACAGCCTTGCTTCCAAATTGTTTGGAGAAACGCTATATAGTATCAAAAACATTAATTTGTACCTTTTTACTCTACATAGGAAAAGAGTGGTATAGAAAAAACCCTTTCCTTACAACAATTCTCTCCTTTCCAGTGACAACAAAACGCATCGTAATAGTATTCCTAATCATATTTATTACTTGTCATCTTATAAAAATTTTGAATTGGGTGACAAACTCACATCCAAAAACAAAATATGGAAATATTCTTCCAACTTTATATTAATTTTAATGACATAAGAACTTCACTGAACCTGATCATCGAAACTACTAAGTCATTTTCTCCAATTACATGGCGGCCAGCGCGGAACATGTTTAACATGGTGCCTAATGGAAAATCATCCTTTTCATCTTCTTTCCTGAAACTATTGAAGCAAATTTTACAAAACAGTATTGGAATGATGTATAGAAGTTTATTAGCAAATATTACTCATTCCAATAGGATCAGACATAAAACATGGGTGCCAATGGGGAACATAGCTCCATCTTAGGACGTCATAGGACGTCTTGGTCGTCCTTGAAATCAATTATTTTGAAAAGCAACTTAAGATATTACACTGTCTTAACAACATTGTGAAGAGCCTGTAAAGATCCAATAGATCAAAATGGCCAAACAAGATAAAAACATATCTGTTATATGTCACCGGATTTTTCTTCGGGTTTCAGAGTGATTTTTCTTTGCATTCCTCTCGTTTTAAACTCTCTGTATATTAAAGAATATGGTTTAGCTCACCATTTCTCAGCTTTAAGGGTCAAAGTCTCAAGTTTTAATCGGATTTTGATGTGGTATTTTTTCATCGGGTTCTTCTTGTTGTAAGCTTTAGGTAATATGTTAAGGGTTCAAAGGGGCCAAAATTGCATTTTTTGCGTTGTCATCACTCGGCATTCGTCGTCTGTCTTCCATCGTTCGTCCACCGTGAACTTTTCATTCAAAGATGGTCTTCTCTGAAACAAATGGGCCATTAGAATCAAACTTGGTCAAAATAGTCCGTTGGCGTTCTCCTTTATCAATTGTATCCGGCAATTGCATGGTTCATGAAAGGTGGCCGCAAGCAGGGGGCTTAGTTGTAACATTGGAGCCTACTGAAATGACATATAATTTTTCAGAAGCTACCAGTTCAAAAAGAACCAAACGCCTAATTTAATAAAAATTGAAAGAATATGGAGTAAATGCACAAGAGACAAAATGTCTACAAAAAAAAATAGTAAAATCCATCAATGGAACAACACTTTTAGCTGTTTTTCATACATTTTAGCCTCTGTTTCCTTTACCTTTGACCTGACCTAATTTTTTTCCCACATACTTAAATTTCCTTGACTAGACATACGGGACATTTTCAAAAATTGTTGATATTTGTGTGATTCTGTTGTATACGTGTTATAGGGTATTTTTCACTTTTAAAAATTTTCAGGATGTATATTGGTAATGCATGGAGTGTTTTGTACAACATAAATAATCCCTTTTTGTCAAATTCTTAGTTTAATTTGACTTCAAAACTGTCAGTTTTGGTAAACGCTGCTTGTGATTTCGCAGTAATCGGTGAGATAAGTCAAGATATCTTTTTAAAAAATTAGAATGAATATTCTAAATTTCAATATTAATTTTCTATCAAATGATTTTTTATAACTAACACATAAATCAAGTCAAATACGTGCATTTTCGATGAAAAAAATACAAGAAAACATATGTGCTTTTGGCCATGTCCCTTGTGTTACCGTAACAGTGTCTATCAACCAGAAAGTAAGGGTTATTTCTCTTACTCATTAACTAAGTGTCTAGCTGAAGTACTACTTCATCGTTTGAATTATGGGCATTCAATTATGCATTAGACACTATGATGCTATTCAAGCCTAAAAATCGACCTCTAAAGTATGCGAGGTTACACCGTATTTTTTTAATTTCTGTCCCTGGTGTTACAGCATTTTTATGCCCCGCCACGAAGTGGAAGGGGCATATAGATTTACCCTTGTCCGTACGTCCGTCCGTCCGTCCGTCCGTCCCTATGTTAAGTTTTGCGTTTAGGTCCATATATTGGCAACCTCTCGTACTATTTTGATAATATTATATTTGTACATGCACCTTGATTAGTGCTACCAGATTCACTAACAATTAGGGATCCATGACCTACATTTTACGCTCAAGTGACATTTGAAAAATATTGCGTTAAAGTCCATTTCTGAACAACTATGCATGATACCAATATGATGTTTCATCAAATTAATTGCCTTGATGAGTACTACCAAAAACATTGATAGTTAGGTAGTTTTGACCTATATTTAAACGCTTGAGTGACTTTTGTTAAATTTTGCGTTAAGGCCCATTTTTCAACAACTACACATTGTACCAATGTGATGTTTCATCAAATTAATTACCTGGATGAGTACTACCCAAAACATTGACAGTTAGTCGACTTTGACCTATATTTTAAGCTTGAGTGACTTGTCTTAAATTTTGCATCAAAGTCAATTTCTAAACAAATACACATTATACCAGAATAATGTTTCATCAAAGAGTACTACCCAAATCATAGATAATTATGTGGCTTCGACCTTTATTTTACGCTTCAGTGACTTGTTAAATTTTGCATTTAAGTCCGTTCTTATCAACTTAACATGCTATCACAATGTTATTGCATCAAAATAAATCATCTTGATTGATGACCAGGAACTAATTTTTATGCCTGATTGACTTCGGTTATCTATTGTGATAAATTTGTCGGCGGGGCATCCGTGTCTTATAGACACATTCTCTAGTTTATTATCATTCGTATTTTTTACACCCAGCTTGTGGACAGTATTTGTATTTAGTAATTTACTTTGCAGAACAGGCTGACTTGTTATTCAAGGAAGCATACAATGTGAATAAAATTGGATTTTGTCATGAATATGTCCCGTGTGTTATCGTCCCTTGCGTTACGTAATATTAGTGACAGATTTCGTAAGATCGGGGTTAAAAAATTGATTCTATACAATTATGCTTGAGAGGAAGACAAAAACAAATGTAACTAGATTTGCAATTGCAAGCAATAGCTGATGTCACCCCATATTCGACGATCCCATGTTGTTCGCAGCGTCAAAATCTACCTTGAAATCAAATTTCGTTGAGATCCGACAAAGGTGAAATTTCGACGTAATTTGGCCGCCATCTTGGAAATGGCGGCCATTTTGAAAAAAATTTTCATGGATAGCACAACTCCTTATGCTGATCTAACTTACTACCAAGTTTCATTTGAATACATCAAGCCATCACAAAATAATCCTTCGGACAAAATTTATTGGAAGAAGAAAAAGAATAATACATATAACTAGATTTGCATTTGCAAGCAATAGCTGATGTCGCCCCTGGCAGCCAATTCTTGTTCGCAGCGTCAAAATCTACCTAGAAATCAATTTTCGTTGAAATCGGACAAAGTTGAAATTTTGACGCATTTTTGGCGGCCATCTTGGAAATAGCGGCCATTTTGAAAAATTTCTTGGCATAGATTCCTTTTACTCATCCTATTGAACATTTCTCTAAAATATGAAGAGTTTCTGCAAAGCAGTTGCCGAGATATTGAATCCTCAATTTTTTAACGTTAAATTGCGGCCATATTGGATATGGCGGCTATTTTGAAAATTTTTTCACCGTCATGCACAACTCCACATGATGGTCCAACTGTGTGCCAAGTATCAAGTGGTTCGGTTCAGGCAGCTTTGAGAAAAGGCCCGGACAAAATTCCGTTAAGTAAAATAATAATGAAGAAAGAAAAACAAGTAATAACTGTGTTCGCAAGCGAAACACAAAAGTCTCCCAAACGAACTCCCATATCGGATACCAAGGCATTACGAGACTCCCTTTTGAAAAACATTGGGGTAGGGGTTTCCCCTCATAACCTATGTAAAAAAAAAATTCTGGTTTTGCTTATATGACAACGAAATGCTCTTTTGTTCATTACATCCAATTTCAGACCCTTTCCAAAAAAAATTTGGACAGGGGTTCCCCTTATAACCTATTTAATACATATTTCTCAAAATTCC